>JMFS01067225.1:0-18794 GCA_000699545.1 Podiceps cristatus | reverse complement strand
CAACCTTGACAGTTCTATGATTCTATGATTTCTGGAGGTGTATTAAGTGTATTGGTGTAAAAGGTGTACAAAACAGAACTCTGCTTTTTGGGTTTATGGTTTCTTATATTTGTTTGTGTGTTTTTTAATTAAAAATAATGTTCTTTTTCCAGAGCAATGACAATGAAGAACGCCTGCAGGTTGTAAAACTTCTAGCAAAAATGTTTGGTGCAAAGGATTCGGAGTTGGCATCTCAAAACAAACCACTTTGGCAGTGCTACCTGGGGAGGTACATGCTGGTTTAGTGTTCCCTTTCTAGGAGGGGTAAAACATTCAAAGTAGTATAATTCAACTTTCTTTTTTTTAAAGTGACACAGCTAAGTAGGAATTCCCTCCTGCTGCTTTATCTGAAATCTGACAGATAATGCTAAAGAGATTTTTGCATAAATCTTCTGCACCTGTGATTCTGCAGAGTGAACAATTACAAATCATCCCTTTTTAGTTTATTTTTTGCAACTATTTTTATTGCCATAGTCAAGAAAAAGGAATAGTTTATTTTAATTTCTTCAAGTGAAACTATTCAGTGATAGATTAATCCTAAAACACCATCTCAAATAGGAAGCATTTCTTTACTGAGAGGGTTGTCAGGCACTGGAACAGGCTGCCCAGGGAGGTGGTGGAGTCACCATCCTTGGAGGTATTTAAAAGACGGGTAGATGTGGTGCTTAGGGACACGGTTTAGTGCTGGTCAGCCATGGTTGGACTCGATGATCTTAAAGGTCCTTTCCAACTAAGGGATTCTATGATTCTGTGATAAATGACGTTTGCAGTATCAGGTGATATTGGAACAGGTTTTCAGGCTTTTATGTACAGTATTTGTATACTGGTTTCAATTTTTTTTAATGGTAGGAATGCCTTAAAAGAGGTATGTAGTATTTATAATGCTGCAAACACACTTAGTCTTTTGTTTTTTAAATATTCTGCCAGTTTTGAGATAGAAAATATAGCTGGAGCTTGTAGTGAGGAGAAACTTAAGTATGGCTACTATGATGAAAATGTTTTTGATTTGAGTAAATTAGGATAAATTCTCTAAATTATTACAAATGCAGTAGTTTATAATTTAGTGTTCAATTGTATCAAAACCAGAGTCCTCAAAGGAATGATACTTTTAAAAGTACAGGAGACTTAATTGAGGGAAGGCCTTTTGCTTGAAAGTATATAACTATTTTAAACATTGCATATCATTAAAAAATACCAGATCTAATTGGGCCCAAAGGAAGGTGCTTCACTGTGTTATGTGAAGCAATGTGAATACATGCAATCTGTTCTTCATAATTACCGTTTTCAACTTGTTACAAAATCACATATAGCTATTTACTTTTTTCAAGGATTTTAACTGAGTTATAATAGCTGTGCTATTAAAGGAACCGTTCTTAAAATCTCTTTATTTTGAAAACATGGCTGTTTTTTACTAAAATAGTTATTCCTTAAAACCTCTTTATTTGATAAATAAGCATTTCAATGGCAATAATGTTCTAAAATTTGACTTAATTTGTTTAAAACCAAGCATTTTGAGGATAGCTTGAAAATGCATTTCATTTTTGAAAAGAATTGTTTGTAACTCTTGTTACATCAATAGTTTAATTTTGATATAAGCAGTTTTACAATAAGATACAGGAATATTATTTTTCAAGCATCAAACAATTCAGTTTTTTGAAGGGAAATCTTGCAGAATTTAAATGATCCATCTCAGGAGAAGTTTGTACTAGGCTTGATGGCCATTCATTTGCTGTCTGTCATGCAGTTTGAAGACAGGAAGAATATTGCAGTTTTATAAAGCTTTTAGTTGCTGGCACATAGGTCATGGTTAAATATGTGGAACATTTCAGAAAAGACAGTTAAAATATGTCAGACATCTTTCTAATAAATAGTTGCTGTCTGCCTGGGAGTTTCATGTGTACCAGGAGAGGATATTTCTCCATGTTCAGAACATGAATTGATAAATGAGTATAAGAATTTTTTCCTGAAGCTAAAGACAGTCTACTTAATACTGTGAAATCAGAAATGTTTTATGTGTGTAACTGTGCACAGGAAGCATAAAAATATCTTTAGAGGTATTTGAGATCATGTAGAAATAAACTAGCTGCTTTGGTAGAAGTGGTATTTTTGTTGTTGTAATGCATCATCTTGTTTCTAAATAGGTTTAATGATATCCATGTACCTATTCGTCTTGAATGTGTGAAATTTGCAAGTCACTGCCTTATGAACCATCCTGACCTAGCAAAAGACTTAACAGGTACCAGATTTATTATAACATTAAAATACAATTTTAAGTTCCCTGGAAAAGTCAGGAAGGTTAGTTGTAATCCTAAGTAACATTGTCAGATGTGGAGGATGTAGCTGAGGTTGGAGTCAGAGTCCCTGCCTTCAGTGCTGCTTCTCAGGCTGAGGGGATCGTACATAAGCAATGCCTTAACCAAAGAGATCACGCTCCCTCTCTTACAGTAGTTCCGTTCCCAGTTGCTGTTGAAATTAAGCACCATGGGATCAGGCAAAGAAAGCCTGGCTAACCTAACAGTCATGGCATTTATTAATTAGGGTGCAGAGCAGAGGCTTCAGTTCCATAAAGCACAGATCTGTAAATATTATGCAGCCACTGTCTAAAACATGAAAACAGTCCTTGTAACTGTGACCACAGCTGTTGGTTCCTGCTCCTTCAGATTAAGTGCAGCTGGTAATTCAAGACCTCTCTAGGGAGAAGGCAACTGGCATAGATAGAAGTGTTCAGTATTTGTTGCTCCTGATGTCAAATGAAAAAAGTGTAATTAAAGAGAATGGGTTGGTTTGCTGGGTCCCCCCCAAGTGTATATGAAGGCACTATCTACCCCTGATGTATAAACTCCTTGTAATTATTTGGAGGTATTACCTTTGTCCATTTGCTCTATGGAGGGAATTTGAAGATCTGTTAAGCGCATGGGATTGCTCTCCTGCTTGCTGAGCATTCGTTAAGTTCGACACAAATACAGGCAGGCTAGAGTCATCTTGTAGCTATTGGTATTGTTAAGCAAACTGAAACAAAAAAGAAAAAACAAACAAACAAAAAACCTAAACCAACCAACCAACAAAAACACCCCACCCCCCAAACCATAACTGTTTCTGGACCTTTCGTTAATGGAATGGTAAAGATATTAGATATTTCCTCTTTGATTATCAGAATTGTAGTTCCAAGGCTGCTTTTTTTTTTTTTAAATTTTGTGTTCCAGGGGGTTTTTTTTTTTAGGGGGTTTTTTTTTTTTTTTTTTTTTTTTTTAAACATTGCAGAAAGACTTTGTGCCCCCTCTAATGGTATCCTCTGGGAAATGTAATTTTGCTTGCCCCTCCTCTCTGTCCCAGTAAGCGCTTGTCAAAGTGTTGAAAAATTTGACTCACTGGTGTTTGAGACCAGAATGGTTTTGTGCAATGGCATTGTTCTTCGTTTGTTTTAGTTTATTATGTTTTCCTGTGGAACAAAACTGGTTTTTAAAAAAGTCTTATTTGGATTTCAAATTTCATAACCACCATAAGTGCAAACTTTTTTTTCTTGATGTGATCTTTTAACACTTGTTCTGATTACTAGAAATGTCAATGGACAGTTTTTCAGATGAGACTTAAATTTTCACTGGTCATGGAACAGTAATAAGAGAACAGTAACTTCTTGTTATTTCACTCAGAGTAAACTTTGAATTTTCAATGTTTCTTGATGTTCTCAATGTTTCACTGATATATGCCATGTACAGTGATCTTTTAACTTTTGTGTGCATTTTCCTACCCATTTGTGCTTCTAAATTAACCTAAAATAAATACTTCTAAAAAGATAAAATAACTTCACCATTTTATTCTTTGTCAGCTTTCTAAAATGGTAACAGGTAGCTAACATATTTGACACTTAGAAGCAGAAGACTTAAAATGTTGGTAGCACAAGTTTATTGATACTACCAGATAAGTAGCAATCGGCCAAAATAATTAGAAAAATCAATTTAAGTTGAATAAACCAGGATGTGTCTAAATAAGCCTCATCCCTTGGTCAAAGAGCATGCCTTTGAAGTATGTCTTTTGATTTGTCCCTGCTTACAATGCTTACATGGCTCACATTGCGGAGTGTTCCTGCAGCATGTGAACTAAATTCCTTGTGGATAATACAGCAGTTGTGATTAGGAGTGCAACTAATGTGCTCCAGCAGCCAAAGGGGATGGAGTCTGCAGGAAGAGAATAGCCTCTAGCCTGAAGTAAGACTGTAAAATGTATATAGTGTGGATATTAAATTCTCAGCATTGTCTGTTCTGCTCTACAAATCCAATTCTATTGGGCTATAATAGTCGCTAATGTAGACATAGCCTAACTTACCAGAAAAATTAAAAATGTAACCCCATAACTCTTATCTTCATAATACTTGAAATCTAAGTATTTTATATTCTAAGCAAATAAAAAGTTTTCCTGACATTCCAGTTACTCTTAGAGAAAACGGGGTTTTTTACTGCTGGTGCTCAAAACAGTAGAAAAACATGTTTTCTGCTTTTGTTGGAGTACTATTTAGAGAAAGAAAAATAGCTGAAGTTATATACTTACAATGAAATACTTACTTTTTTCCAGAATATCTTAAAGTAAGATCACATGATCCTGAAGAGGCCATAAGGCATGATGTTATAGTATCCATAGTTACTGCTGCTAAAAAAGATCTTTTGCTTGTCAATGATCAACTACTTAATTTTGTCAGAGAACGAACACTGGACAAGCGGGTAAGACATAATTAGTACTAATAATGGCTACGCATTATATTTCTAGACTGTAATTCAGCTTTTTAAAAAGCAACACTTCTAAAAAATGCTGAAGTAATTTTAAAATGAGAAATGAAAACCAATATAATGTGAAGCAGACTATTTAATCAGGCATCTTTTGCCCCTGACTAGAATGCCACATTTTCATGTGTTGTATTTTTGTTTAAGACAATATGATCAAAAAGGCTGAAGCACAACAATGTTGTTCCATTTGTCTAGTTTCAGTAAAGTTTTTAAGTAAAATGAGAAACTTGTAAAACATTTTAACATATTTCATGAGAAATTTTACAAGCAGGTTTCAAAACATGTTGTAGATAACTGATAAGAAATGTTCTCCCATCAGAGGTAGCCAGTTTACCTGCTTTGAATTAGGCCATTAGAAAACTGCAAATCAATATAGTAGCTTTCAAATTTGAGTAGTCTTGAAATGTAGTTTAGCAATGTTTCATTGTTTGCTAAAACTTGGTTTGCTGCTTATGTTAAAGCATGGTAAACAAGGCTGTTGATAGCAGACTTTTAAAAATAAATCTGTCACCTGTGTTTTGTTTTTTTCTTTTTCTTCACTTGGTGACATGCTTTCCCTTGTTGCACTTGTTATACAATTGCAAATATTCGGTATAGATCTGTGAGAAAGGGCATTAGCTTGAATTTGTAACAATTCTAACTTCAAGGGGCATACTTGCATAGTAGTTACTGATGTTGAAAGGTTTAGGATAACAGAGATGATGCAATATATGTCCTAATGAGAAAGTGTTGCACTTTGAGCTCAATTTAACTTTTTTGTGAATTAAACAATTTTATTACGGTGTAGAATAGGGAATACCTGCCAAGAAATTCTTCAGTCTTTTCAGTTTTGAGTTTTGAACTGCTAATCTTGGTACTATTTCTTTTTCTCAAGTGGAGAGTGAGGAAGGAAGCTATGATGGGACTTGCACAGATATACAAGAAATATTCATTACAATCAGAAGCTGGAAAAGAAGCTGCAAAACAGATATCATGGATCAAAGATAAACTTCTGCATATATATTACCAAAACAGTATTGATGACCGGTAAGTCAGTCATGAAAGCTAGGCAATTCTGTGGATACGTGTGGTAACTGACTATGGAGATGGGTTTTTTCCTTTGTGCTGACAAGAATGAGGAGACTTGATAATCTTGTATATTTTGATCCAGTGTGTAATCTTATAGAACTGCAGCCAAATGTTGTCCTGTGTTGTTTTCTTCCTTTTTTTTTTTTTTTTTTTTTTTTATTATTAAGGCCAAAAGTGAGTCTAAATGGTGAGATAGGTTGGAATATTTCGAAATTTTTAGCTACTTCTCCACTGCTTCAGTAAAGGAGATGCTTGTTTATATTTCAGTAGCTTGCTAATTTTAATGTTAAAATTCTGTAAGTAAAATTGCTTTAACATGCTTGCTCTAGATTTGCATGTTGTTCCTGTATGCTTTAAAGTTAAGTCTAGTGACAACAGTTAAGGCATCTCACTCTGCAGGAGGTTAGTTTTTGTATGTGATAATAGCCATGAAGTAGAGCCTTGTCCTGGATTTGTGGCAAAAGCAGTGTCTCTTGTCATACTAACTATAGCCTTGTATATGGTTGTTCGTATTGAAAAATAGATGGTTGCACATGGGGAACTAGTTTGGGAACTAGTGTGCCTTGCTTGACTAATCAAGGCTGTCTTGGTGGCTTTGGAAATGAGCCTCTGGCCTTCACAGCATGATCAGAAACAAATGGCATTGCAAACCCATACAAATCCTTTCAAAAACTTACTGCCTCAGTCATCTCCAAAATAAGCAATTGTTTCATGGTACCATGGAAGTGGACAGAACTGTCTGGATTTTCAGATCCAGTCTCACCCACTCGCATTTTTCTTAAACTTCAGGTTCTTTTTAAACTATCTGTGTTTGGGTTTTGACCACCCCCTCCAATTGTGTAAGGATTTTCTTCTAATTTCTAGCCTAAACATACATGATAGGGTTTTTTACCTATTTACTCTGTTCTGTTAACATTGACCTCAATTTGCAAAAGTCTTAAGCCTCTTGGTATTTGAGATTGCAACATGGGTTTAGTTTTCCTTTTGTTTTTTCTTCTCAGTCTTTCCTAGGTAACTGGTAAGCCCAAACCTTTCTCTCCTCCTGTTTCTAAATAAGGAACTTCCATGTTATAGAAAAAGCTTTTAATAATTTCCATGTGAATGTACCTGCATTTTTATTGTGGAAGCAAAAGAAACGCGATAAACTCAGCCCTTGGGGAAGGGGATGAGGAGCGGTGGAGGCGAGTCAGCTCCTTCTGACTAGTGTCTGAATTCTTCTTCCGGACTTCATGATAATGTGATACGATCAACATGATCTTTCTTTTTATTTTAGGCCCATTGATTTGGGTCAATTCATGGATTTACCCCAATACTGACCAGTAATGAAAGTCTTTGGGCTGATAATTAAGAGGCATTCTTCTCTAAAATCCTTTGCTTCCTACCTAGATTAATACATCTGATTTTGATAATGTCATCTCTTAAATGCCCTACTGCTAACATTAGCATTGTATCTTCTGTGATGATGTTTTTGTTTAGTTTATGCTGAGTTATATTGGAATTGTGACTTGACCTTTAGGTTTTTGAATAAACTTGTCTTTATATGCAACAACTGATCTCTAGATAGGTCTGAGAATTTCTGAATGAATGTTTTAGCAATTCAAGATGACTTCCTTGCTTTATAGTTTAAGTTTCTTAATCCTGTCTTTCAGATTACTTGTTGAACGCATCTTTGCTCAATACATGGTTCCTCACAACTTGGAAACAAATGAACGAATGAAATGTTTATATTACCTTTATGCAACACTGGATTCAAATGCTGTGAAGTATGTGCTATGTTTTTACTCCTTGCAAAATAATTTTTAATACAATTATTATTGTAAATTAGATCTTAATTGTGATGAGTAGCCTAAGCCAGTGGACAAAAGGAGTTTACAGGCTAACAGAATACACAGTGTAGCAATAGTATCCATTTTTCAGGTGAGACATTGATAAAAGAAACCAAAGTACTAAGGTATTTTCTAATAAGATGTGGTACCTTTTAACCATAAACAGCTTAAAAAAGGTAGTGTCAGATCTGGCCAGAAGCTTCAGCGCATATCAGTCTTTTTATGTCTGAGAGGAGATAGCATAAATAGTAGCATTGACTATCCCTAGAACTTCTCTGACAATTTATCAGTTAATATACTCCGTGCTTTAGCAGCCAGGAGGACTTAAGTGCAGGAAGGAATTACTTAGTCGTCTTTTCTCCTTCAATATGCATTTTACATATAATTACGTTACATGCCTTTTCCTGCTTCAAATGGGTACAGGCTCATGAATTTGATAACAGTTTTTCTGCTTTAATTTTCATGGTTTGATTGAATTTAGTTAAACTTTGATTTTCAAGTGACTGAGTACTACCTAAATGAAAAACAAAGTTTTTTTTCTCATGTGGGAGACTAGAAAAAGCTTTGTATATGAAAGAATGGCTTAAAAAACCCCAAGGCCTTCAAATACTATGGAAACTGATATTTTAATACCCTGCATTTCTGTATTACCCACCTAAAGATACTACAACTGTGACAAACTAAAAGTAAGAATATTATATTATATTGATAGCAGCCCTGAGGAGGAGGACTTGGGGCTGTTGGTTGATGAGAAGCTCAACACAAGCTGGCAATATTCGCTTGCAGCCCAGAAAGTTAACCGTATCCTGGGCTGCATCAAGAGGTGTGACCAGCAGGCTGAGGGAGGTGATTCTGCCCCTCTACTCCACTCTCATAAGACCCCCTTCTCCCTCAGGAGAAGGATTTGGGGGTAGTGGTGGATGAGAAACTCAACTTCAGCCGGCAATGTGTGCTTGTAGCCCAGAAGGCCAACCATGTCCTGGGCTGCATCAGAAGTGTGGCCAGCAGGTCGAGGGAGGGGATTCTGCCCCTCTGCTCCGCTCTGGTGAGACCCCACCTGCAGTGCTGCCTCCTGCTCTGGGGCCCCCAACACAAAAAGGACATGGATGTGTTTGAGCAATTCCAGAGGAGATCCATGAAGATGATCAGAGGGCTGGAGCACCTCTTCTACAGGAGAGGCTGAGAGAGTTGGGGTTGTTCAGCCTGGAGAAGAGAAGGCTCTGAGGTGACCTTCTAGCAGCCTTCCAGTACCTGAAGGGGCCTATAGGAAGGGTGGAGAGGGGCTTTTTACAAGGGTGTGTAGGGATAAGACAAGGGGTAATGGGCTTTAAACTAAAAGATGGCAGATTTAGATGAGATATTAGGAAGAAATTCTTCACCATGAGGGTGGTGAGGCACTGGCACAGGCTGCCCAGAGAAGCTGTGGATGCCCCATCCCTGGCAGTGTTCAAGGCCAGGCTGGACGGGGCCTTGAGCAGCCTGGTCTGGTGGGAGGTGTCCCTGCCCATGGCTGGGGTTGGCACTGCATGATCTTAAAGGTCACTTCCAACTTAAGCCATTCTATGATTCTATAATTCTATTAAAAATATATTGTTCTAGTAACTTCTAGCATAGGCTACAGAAAAAATTGCAGAATGGTTTCTTTTATGTACTTGTTATTTCAGGCAACAAATAACTTCTGAATTTTACAGTTTTCAAATGCAGCAGTACTTGTTTTAAAGACGTAGTATGTTCAGTTAGTTATACAGAACTGACTTTTTACTTGTGGATCCCTAGAGTTTTTTAAATGAGGCTGTGACTTTTTATTTTAATATATAGCTTATTTTTCCTGGAAAGTGTGCTAATTTTCAATTTTGTCAAATATCTCTAATGTGTCTCTTAGAACTATTATTGTGTCTACTTTCACAATTTATTAATCTAGGAGCTGCTTTCTGCATGCAAGAAAATCATCGTTTTGATGATAAAAATCTTCTGCTTTGGCCTACTTCTTGGAATGTTTTTAGAAGAGTGATTTCAGGCTTGTACAAATGAGTTCTTTATGGGCCAGACATCAGTTACTTCCTATTTCTTTTAAAGGCAGTGTACTTAAGCATCTGAAATGAAAGTTGTTTCAGAATCTCACTTTGTTACAGTCTAATGTTACCAATTAAATTTTCCATATCATGCAGTTACAGACCATGAAGCCTTTGCTCACACAGCAATGACATTTCAGGTCATAAGCACATTCCTGAGTCTGAAATTGAGAAGAATTTAAAGGCTCTTATTGGACAGTTGTGTTACTTATTGATTAGATGACTTTAACAATTTTTTTTTTTTCCTTTTTTAATTTTTAGAGCATTGAATGAAATGTGGAAATGTCAAAATCTGCTACGACATCAAGTAAAGGATTTAGTTGACCTAATAAAACAACCCAAAGTGAGTTCAATTTATCTTTATCCCACAGTGAATATGCAGTTTTACTGAAAAGAATAAGCTATTTTTAATTCAATTTTTTAAAATATCTCAAGCTTATTTTTAATGACAGATAAAAAATATTGTGAAAGTTAATTGATATTCCATTATACTATACTTGCAGTAGGAAATGTGTATACAGTTTGACAGTAAAAGTGAAGAGGTATGGGTGGCTTAGAAATATTTAAAATATTTTGCCCGTCATTTGATACTGAAATATTTGCTCCTAGTGTTTGAGTTACATCTTGCCTGGATTGTTCTGGCTCTTGAAAGAGGGAAAAAATAGCATATTATTTTTTGACTGCCAAATTGAGTAATTAAGAAAAAGTATGTATATACCTTAACTTGCATATGATTAGTATCATTCAAGAAATTGGAATATTTTTACCCCAGCAAGTCACTTATTTCTCTTCCCTCTTGGAAACTTCCTAAATGTTGTATTGGTGATACCAGACTACAGTTGACTACTTTGTTTATAGATTTGCTTAGAATGAAAAAATAAACATTTATTGAGCATTTAGGATATTCACATAAAGTAAAATTTAGGTTTGTTTTAGTTACATATATGTGCATACTCACGGGGGGGGCGGAATCATAAGATAAAATTCTGGATATGATTTGGACTGTGATTAGAAGTTGACTTTAATACCAAAGGTTTCATCTGGTACTTTTCAAACAGAACTAATATATAGTAGAAAGTGTTGCCATACTCACATTCATATATGTGTATGTGCTATTTATTTTCTGTGTGCATATATAATTACATACCACAGTAAACTTAATGAAATTTTATGACTGAATTATCCATTTGCTGGAATTACCTGAACAGGAAGAGTGGGTAACTGCATTTTTACAAGTGTGGTTGGATTATCTAATGTATCTGCTTGGAAATGCTACTGTCTTACAGACAGAAAAAGACTTATCCCATCAAAATGCATCCCTTACTGTTTCAGTCCTGATGGCAGTGAAATTCATACTTCTGACTTAGTGCATTTAAAACATGCTGTAATATTGTATTAAATTCTAAGTGCAGTCATTGCTAGTACAACAATACTTCATTTCAGTGACTGTATTGAAGTATATTTCATGTACTGTTTTATTTTGTTTGGTGTAATTTAAGTTTCACAGAATCACAGAACAGTAGGGGTTGGCAGGGACCTCTGGAGATCATCTAGTGTCGTGTGTGTGTGGTGTGTGTGTGGTGTGTGTGTGTTGTGATCGTGTGTGTCCCCCACTCCCACCCCCTGCTAGAGCAGGGTCACCCAGAGCAGGTGGCACAGGAACGCGTGGAGGTGGGTTTGAGCATCTCCAGAGCAGGAGACCCCACACCTCTCTGGGCAGCCTGTGCCAGGGCTCTGTCACCCTCACAGGAAGGAGTTTTTTCCTCATGTTCAGATGGAACTTCCTGTGTTCCAGTTTGCGCCTGTTGCCCCTTGTCTTGTCGCTGGGCACCACGGAAAGAGTCTGTCCCCATCCTCTTGACTCCCACCCTTGAGATATTTATAAGCATTGATGAGGTCCCCTCTCAGTCTTCTCTTCCTCAGGCTGAACAGCCCCAGCTCCCTCAGCCTTTCCTTGTAGGAGAGATGCTCCAGTTTCTTAATCACCTTTGTACACCTATGAATTTAAAAATCTGAGTTAGTTTCTTGATATTTTCTTCATTTCATTTGAAAGTGAAATTACAACTTTTCATACTTTCTTCAGGGAGATGTAATAAAAGTTCTTTCTCAATTGTAAAATATGAAATACAGTATGGAATTAAATGTGTGCGTTTTTCCTAAATGCCAGTGTAAGCACTGCATTCAAAACAGTATATGCTGTTGATATGTTTGCATTTGTCCGTGTGGCTTTCATCCTGTCTTTTGCTATTAAGTGCTAATTCTCTACACTTGAAGAGTCTTGAGTAACAGGACTCCATGGAAGAATTTATGGGGACTGTGATAGTCTGAGATGCTGAGATGGGCTGTTTTGAGTCAGGGAATTTTACCTAACTTAGTTTATGGTCAAAGAACATAAAATTTTGATTTTGGTATTGAGAAATAAAAGCAAACAAATAAACACTTAGACAAACATCTTTTGGCTCCCCTTTGGATGCCTCTCCCCTTCTGTGTAGTCTCCAGGCCCCTCGCCACAAGCTACGCTCAGTCCCTTTGGTGAGGTGATGGCAGCACAGCAGGTGGGGGTCAGGGCAAGGTGGTTCCTTTCCCTTTGCTACTCCTCGTTTCTTACCCACTGCTCCAGCATGGGTTCCTCCACTGACAGCAGTCCCATTAGAGCTGCACTGTCTCCAGTGCCCCTGCACCAGCAGCTCTTACCCTGGCATCTCTCCTGCCTCTGCTCGGGTATCGCTTCTTTTCCTTTGGCATCTCTCCTTCTGCTCTGCTGTCCTTCCTGCCCTGGCATCTCTCTTATTGCCCTGAGCAGCAACCACCCTTTCTGAAATGTTTTCTCAGAGGTACCATAGGCTCCTCTGACTGGTTGAAGTTTTGGCTGGTGGTGGGTTGGTTTGTCAGTTGCAGAGCTGGCTGGAAGTGGCTTTGACTGGCACAGGGCAGTCCCTGACCTCCTGCATAGGTCAGCCCAGTAGCCCTTTGCTACCCAAGCACTGCCCATTATGCCTAATGCAGATGCTTAGCTATTTTTATCAAAACTTTTCTCTCTGTGATGCTCCTTTTATGCTGTTGTCTTTTGGGGTTTGGGGGGGGGTTGTGTTTTGGGGTTGTTCTTTGTTTTGGTTTTGTGGGTTTTGGTGTTTTTCTGGTTTTGTTTTTTTGTTCCCTTAATTGATAATTAAGTCATATGATTAAATCATTGTGTTTGAGATAAGAATGCATTTTCATAATCGGAGTAGAACTGAAGGGGCATACAATCCAAGGCAGTAATAATCTTAAGACAAATGTCAATTAGGCATTCAGAGCCGTAGAAACTTTCTTTTCTTTCAGGAAACAAAACTGAAATGAACTAGTAACCTTTTAAAATATATCTGGGTGTTACCATAAGTCCTTTTTCACTTTGGTCAAATTTTTCCACTTAGTCATGATAGCTTAGTTGATTTGACTCCTGTAGGCATTGTCCCTGTGGCAAGGGTAGGCATCCTGAGAGCTCTCAGATGTGAAGAGGGATAGGAGAAGCAGCAGTGTACAGAAGTTGCCACAAGGAAACTTTGATTAGGGAGTAAGGAAAAAAAAATTGCAGTAAGGGTGATCAAGTATGGGAAGATGTAGCTCAGAGAGGTTGTGAAATCTTCATCTTTGTAAATATTTAAAATTCAGTTAGATGAGGCCTGGATCTGATCTAGTAAAACCTGATCTAATTTGGCCCTGCTTTGAGTAGGAAGTTCAACTAGCTGACCTACAGTTGTCACTTCCAACCTACATTATTTTGTGATTATAAATCTTTGAACTTGCCAGGCCACTGGTTTTCTTATCTTAGAAAACCTTTTTGCTATTTAGTGAAATTCTTCAGACTTCCTCCTCTTTTGTTTTTTCCCTCTTCAAGCTCTCCCCAGTGTAAGCACTATTAAGGAGACTGAAAATACGTTAAGAAACTTTCTGTTGGTTGTAATTTCTCCTAATCTGAGACAGAATAGACATCAAACTTGCCTTTAAGATGAGTTACTTTTCTGAGAGCAAAAGAATAAATCAGAGCTCCTCTTGTTTTCTCCAAGCAACGGCAAACAGTTAAATAAAATACATAAACATGCCTGTTCACATGTCAAGTGGCTGAATGCTGTTTTGTCTGTTAGAGTATAAGCTTCATTTGCTGCAGATAAGCAGCTGTTTTGATGCTTCCATATCATGAATGCAAGATAATGTAGATGAAGTGTCACAGTAGATCTTCTAAAAAGAAAATGCAAATTTTCTGCATTTCCATGCAGATTTCATTAATAAAATGCAAAGAAATTAGATGCACCTGAACCAGATTTTGACCTGTCTTGAAGTTTTTTTCTATCTGCTCCGTAAGAAATCTAAGGCTTTTATAAGAAAATGTTAGTGTCTTGCAACACTACCTTTTAGCGGTTCTTTCCTGATTATGAACCTGGTGAAAAGGCCCACTGTGTGCCTTCATTTGCCTCGTATTAAGTACTTTGGTAAGAAGTGTTCTTTTTCTTCTAAGGTGAGCCTCCTTTCCAAGTTGATTTGACATTGTTTTCTTGTTTGTAATTTTTAGGCTTCTTCACCTTTGTTTGTTATAAAGGGAGTTCTATAAAAGGTGGTGGCTAATCACTGTTCCTTTTAAGTATTTCAGTGGAAGCTTATAAAGGGTGGTTGTGTTTCTATTTAAATCTTTTCCCAGAAGCATATACTTTGATACTTGTAGCCCATAATTATACCGTTTATATGCATTTATGAAGTTTTGCAGACTTTGTAAGTTGTCGCCAAATTTGATCTGTCAGAATTCAATTGGCAAAAGAGCAGCTTCCTTTATGGTTTGGAAGATGGTGGGTCTATATGATTTTGATAATATTGCTGTAAGCTTGAATTTTCTTTCAGGTTCCAATTTTCATTTTACTTATGAAGATTTCAGAGTTGTTTAACAACACTTATTACACAGCAATGAAAGATTTAATTTTTTTTTCTTCTTTCATCCACCTTAGAACACTTTTCTGAAGATGATTAGGGTGTTATCTTAACTGTACTGTTAAGGATTCCCTTTGTCATTTTTACTGATAATTCCTTCATATTTCGAATTTAAGTGTAATTCCATAAAACTTTCTAATCTGTAGAATACTGTGGATTACAGCTAAAGGTGGGGAGTAAGCGTCTTGGGAAGTAGTTTGTCTACCTTCAGAAGTATGTGATATGTTGTAGAAATGTCTCTTACTTGTTAGAAATGTAGTCTCATGAAGAAAATGTACTCGCTACATAGTTTTACCTGGCTGTAAAGTTTGTTGTATCCTTTTTTTCCTTTTCTATTTGCTCGGTGTCAGAACTAAATCTTAAGGTGGACTTTGCAAGCAGAATTTGAAGTCCTGTACTGGAAGAATTACTGACAAAAGAAAATAAATAAATAAGATAAAAAGTCTGTTTTGTGTAACTTATTTTGTTTGTAAGGTGCTGTTTGATGACTTTATATCAGCAGCAGTTTCACTGAAATCTAAGGTTCACAGATATCCTGAAATGCAGTTATGTTTTCTTTTTTTTTTTTTTTTTTTGTTGTTGTTGTCATGGTCACTGGTTACTTTCACAGTTATACTGCTATTGTCTGCTGTCCTTGTTCAGCTGAGCAGGGGTAGCAATTGTGTCTTATTGACATGCTCTGTTCTTTACAACAGGGTGGGAACTACTGCTGAGACTACTTAGGATCAATATCTGAACAAGAAAATAAAGTGAATTTAATGCTTGCTGTTCATTTTGTATCTAAAAACAAAGAGACTTTAGATGTCAAACAGTTACAGAAATAACCCATTTGTGCTGTTCATAAGTTGTATTTTCATTACTTTTCAATTTACTGTACTTTACATAAGTATATCTAAGACAGAATGATACTGTAGTCATGATCTACCTTTTACTTCCTGTGACTGTATAGCATTAACTTTGCAGCGATAATTTTGATTTCTAACACACTGATGTGTTTGCAAAATGATGGGTGCTGACTTGTTGATAATGCTTTATAGATTTTTGTTCACTCAGTATTCAAGTGGAAATATATAATGCAAAATTTTTACTTAATGTTTTTCTTTTGTGACTTGCAGACAGATGCTAGCAGTAAAGCTATATTCTCAAAAGTGATGGTTATAACAAGTAAGTCAGTTGTACTATTTACACTGTCTAAATATTACAGTTGAAATATATTGCTTTCTTTAAAAATCATTTGAGATAAGCTTATAAAAAGAAGTTTTGAAACAGATAAAACTTATAACAAATCATTATAAACATGATGTAAAATATGCTTTAAAGAATGAACTGTAAGCAGAATTATTTCCTTACTGTAAAAAGTCTCCAGTCATGAAACTTATCACATGACATTTTGCTGTGTCTCTTGTGAACTAATTAAAAATCTAGATGATCTAGGGTGTTAGTGTCTTCTTTAGCATTTATTGTAGAATATATATTAACTGATCCTAACAAACCTACTAAGCTATCTAGTAACTTACCAGTCTTTCAGGTGTTGGTATTGTAAGTGCTGTTGGGAGGATGCAGAAGAGTTTGGGTTTCAGTAGCAGGGAAGGCACTTAGGAAACTGAAGAACTTCTGTGTCACCTGAACTCTCAGGAAGGAAAAAAACACCAACCCCGAAGCAATACTACTTGTTCCCTCCAGCCCACCATGCTAATAGCATTAAAACCAGTAGGAAGAAGAAAAACTTGCTTTACAATTCTGAAATTTTGTTTTTAAATTGACCTTTTTTTTTAAAAAAAAAAAAAAAAAGCCAAGTCTCCTGGCAAAAAAAGTTACTACTTAAGGCTATGTACATTTTTGAAAAAATTTGGAGGACTGTTTGGATCTTGCTACTTGGTTGGCCATGTTCCAAATCCTTTTTTCCTTTTGTTTATAATATAAAAGTTGATCAGTTTGTAATTTTTCTGATTCTTTTAGTTCTGGGTCGCATTTAAAAAAAAAAAAAAAAAATCAATACAGCGAAATAAATACCTAGTAGAACTTGTTTTGAACTAACTGCCCTGTAGTCCTGTACCTTTTTCTGTGCAAACTTTGCTTAACACCTACTGTACCAAAAAATGAAACAGCTTAAGTAGTTTACTAATACCTTTCTAATAAACTGTCTTGCTGTAATATAAAATGTAAATATAAAATTAGTATGTAGTTTAAGAAATGCATTCTAAAAGATTTTTTTCACATATTGCAAGCTGTTGTAAAGCTTACATTTAGTGAAGGGGTAATTTAGCAAAAATACCATTTTGATGTTTTTCACGCTTGTCGTATTGGGTGATCTATATACCGAATATATTTTTCTGTGGAGTATAGGCTTTGCGTTCTGAAGTCAACTTCCACTGTTAATATTATTAACAAGAACAGCTAGACTTGCAGAAAAATGAGTGTAAAGTGCAAAGAAGGCAAATAGCCAGGGGAGGTTTGTGGGTACACAAATTTTTAGAAATCAGTGTCCTCACAGATATGTCTGCGCATATTAAGGTGTTTTGTGGTTTGGAGGTTTGTTTTGGTTTGGGTTTTTTTTCACCCTTCTTGGTAATACACATAGAAACTTTCTTGGTGTGACATTTCAAACTTGTGTAATTTACAATACTGATACTTTTTCATTTGCTTATTTAAAGGAAACCTTCCTGATCCAGGGAAAGCTCAAGACTTCATGAAAAAGTTCACACAAGTTCTAGAAGATGATGAAAAAATAAGAAGTCAGTTAGAAATGCTTGTTAGCCCAACATGTTCTTGCAAACAGGCTGAGGGATGTGTGGTAAGAATTGTTCTTAAAATATGTGAATATTTTTTTTAAACTGAATTGATTTAAATTTAATTGAAATTTGTATTGCAGAGGGAAATAACAAAGAAATTGGGCAATCCAAAACAACCAACAAATCCTTTCCTGGAAATGATAAAGTTTCTTCTTGAGAGAATTGCTCCTGTCCACATTGATACTGAATCCATCAGGTATTTGTGTGTGTGTTGTTGGCTGTAGATCACAGGGTTTGAAATCGAGGGTTTCTTACTTGGCCTTTAAGCACAAGCAGTAGTGGGTTGGGCGCAGGCAGTTTAGGGCCTGGTGACCTGCAGTATTTTCTTCTGTTTCCCCTTGCTTAGAAGTTAGGGTGTTCTCGTTCAGAATGTAGCCACAGAAACAATTGAATTGTCATTTCACACAGCCAGGACAACATGCCAATAAAAATGGATGTGTTGGTGATGAGGCAGGTTTGGTTTGTGATTGATGCATTTTAAGAGAAATTTCTGTCAGTGGCTATTCATTGACACTTTCTACCTAGAATATTAGCTCATAGTGATGTAAACAGTAATTTAACTGAGGAAGCAGAGATTGTGGTGATGAGGCATCAAGACTTTAAGGAACAGTAAGACAGTGAAGTTAAGGGAAGGGAAAACAGTAATTGCTGAAATGATTATTTAACAGCTGTATTTATGCTAATATGTATGTAGCTAAATACTGTTAAATTCTTATCTGTTCATTCCAACTATAATAATTGACTGAAGTACTTGAGCTTTTCAGTTTCTACCTGTCAACATATGTAACATAATGGAGCCATTGAGATTTTACTTTAAGAATCTGTTTCTGATCTTGGATTAAGTACAATGCGTAGCTGGATTTTTACTTTACTTTTTTTTTCCACATTCACAGGAGCAATATAAAATGTATATTTAAAGTAATATTCACATGTGTCAATAAGTTGTAATATCTATTTTACAATCTACCTACTGATTGTCATACAGTATACAAACAAAAAAGTAGTATAAAGTACATATCTTCAGTTTTGCACAGAATTGGTCTTTTCCCATCTTTGTAAAATGTCACTAAACCTCTTCTTCATTTTTGAGACTTGGACTGTTTGGGTTTTTTTTAATAAATGGTCATTTTTGTCAAACTAGGGACAGAAAAAAAAGCCTGGGAAGTCTGACTAGGAGATCTCTCCCTTGGTTTGCTACCAGTTCTTTTTTTGTGGGGAGTTTTTTTGTGTTTGTTTTGAATCTCACCCCCCACCCCATCC
>JMFS01067220.1:0-30387 GCA_000699545.1 Podiceps cristatus | reverse complement strand
CAGTTACCGTTCGGGGTTAAACCACAACATATACAAAGGTCTCTGTCTGTATTTGAAGCAACCATCCAAAAATAAAGACTGGAAGAATTAGTTGCTAAATCTAGTAAAGCTGCAAGCTTAATTGAGCAATACCTGCCGAGGGATACCAAAACAGGCCAGCCCACATTTAAGCGATTTACACACAAGCAGCAAAGACATTAAGTCCTTTTCTTTACTCTGGAATGATATTAGAGACGGTATAAACACTGCAGCCACAGTGTGTGTAACACAGGAACTCTGTATGTCTAGACACAAGAGAAATTTATTTTTTTCCTTTCAAACACTTCTCTCAGCCCTAATTTCTGACCTAATTGCTCTTTAGTTCTTTCCCAATGCTAATTCAAATCACAAGAGAACAAACATTCAAAATCCCTCCAATTCTAATTAAAAAGGGCTTGTCTTATATTGCTATGAGGACACATTCTGCCCCTCCCAGGAAGCTTGATGGTCTCTATTTTGAGAGATCATCAAACTCAAACAGGACAAATGAGTTTCTGAGTCTTTGTTCCTCTTTCTTCTCTATCGTAATTAAAACTGGCAGACAGAAAGAATGCTCAGGTTGACTTTCTTTTATTAGGGTCAGCTAATTAAACCGTGATATTTTGAAAGTACCTATCACTTTCATATCAGAGGATAATTTTTTTCAAAATATCTTCAGGACTCATGGCTTCAAGAGACAGTTATTAAAAATCTTATATATTTAGGAGCTTGAGTCCTACTAACAAGGAACATGTCTCCAGATTCTGTCATCAGTCTTTTTTTGAAAACACCAGCCTGAGTGCAAAGTCATGATTTGCAGCCACTACAAGACAGAAAAGCTCATAGGATGTTCTAAGTCCAATTCTTCCCCTTGGCAGGGACATGCAGTTCTTAGGCCCACTGGCAGGGTGGGTAGTTGGCTTCTAACCAAATCCTAGTTAGCCCCTGTATAGAGCCTCCCCTCTTCTATCAGATCTGCACCCCGTCTCCAGCAGCTCTCATGACAACAGGCAGTGCCCCAGCAGAAATGTTTACAGACCAGGCTCAAAGGTAATTTATAAACTGTGAAAGTAAATTTACACTCCAAAAATTGCACAAAAGCATTTTTCATCTATTAACAGTACTATGCTGTGTTTATTCAAAATATTCAGAGTAGAACTTTTCCCCAGCAGACACAGAGGCACAGCTCCACTGAAGTTAATGGAGCTGGACTGATTGACCAGTGGAGAAGCTATCTCAGGATTTGACTGTTAAAATTCTAAAGAGATTTAATTTGGACTCTAATTTCAACACACTGCACCTCCCCTCAGGCACTCACTCGATATCTGGCATGGCTAATTTGTACTAAACATAAAATATGCATGTTTGCTGTTGTCTATGGGACTAAAATCTTCAACCTACCAATGCATGCTGAAGTCAGGTTCCCCTGTATACTCTGGAGTCATAAGAATATGCTACAATAGGCATATCTGTGCATTTGGGAATGCACCTGAAAATTTATAAAAAACATTTTCAACTGCTTACTGAGTCTTTAATTGCAGGCACTGATGTGTTTACTCCCCGTGCAATTGCACAACAATTAAAATATTTATTTGCATGCCGACAAATTCTGAATTTTAGCACATTCTTATTTCAGTAAGAACTCAAATCCTACCTGAGCAGGGTAGGAAAACATCTTGCCTAAGGTATTTTTTTCTAAAATGAGAAAAATTGGAAGTAAATATAAATCCAAGCTCCTGAGCTACACTATTCCTTGCCATCATACCAGCAGAGCACACTCTAAGCCCTAGTAATTACATTTCTATCTGAGGCAGAGACAAAGTCAAATGAAACAGCCTAGTGCCAAGCAACGTTGCCACCTCACCAAGAGCTGCAGTATGCTGTCTGTTGGGTTATCTGGCTGTTACAAGGCAAAGGCAAGCAACCTGCTCTTCCCATTTGCAATTTTCTGTGTTTTGGTTATACTACGTTAAAAACAAGGAGGATTATGCACTAACATCTGAAACAAAATTTTCTCCTGTACCTGGTCTGTGTAGGCAAGAGAGTAGAATTCAAATTTTTAATTTAGGGAAAGGATTATTTTGCACCAAAATTGCTTCATTGCTAAATTTCTCCCAACAGTAGTCATGAAAGTTCTGCTTGAAGAACATATAATTCACGGGTCAGATTGAAAAATCCCAAGCTTTAAACTCAGAAGCAGCCCCAACCTTATCCAGGCACCCAGTATTCAGAGGAGAAGCCAAGGGGAATCTCTGGTGGGTAACATGACCATCACCTGAAGCCATTAATAGCCTTGAGGTGCCTTGGCTAACTATTTCTTGTCTACTATAATCATAGAATCATAGAATATTTGGGGTTGGAAGAGGTCATCTAGTCTAACCCCAATCCCCCAATCAGGATAAACAACTTCTGAAAAATGAAGTTACTTCCCCCCTTAACTCTACTGAGCATGGCAGAATCACTTAATTGGCTCTGCCAGCCCCACTGTGCTTCCAAGAAGCCCTATCACCTCTCCAAGCTCAGGGAATGGAGCAATCCTGGGGCTTAGCGCATCCCTAATAAGACGAGCACCTCCAAAGCACATCCCTCAGTTTGGATGCCTAGGGAACAAAACAGGTCTAACACTGGCCAAAGACCTAGACTTTACAATCAACTTCCCAATGGCCCTGAGTGAGTCATTTTAAGGGCAATCTTAGGCTCTTCCTCTACTTCATCTTTGTTTTTCAAATCTCATACAGCATTCGTTTGGATCTGGCACTTTTCAAAAGCAGGAACCTTACTGCTTCTGGCTCAATTCCTTGCTGTAAAAATACAGGTGAGATTTGACAGAGGGTATTGCATTGATCCTGTCAATAACTGGAAACTGCTCAATGACTAAAATGTTAAGACTGGCAAAATGAAGCAGCCAGAATAAGGAATCAAGAAAGGCAAATTTAAGAGAAGAAGGCCTGAGCCTGAAGGGAAATTCTGCAGAGGTGGAAAGGCATATAGAAAAAAATCTCTGCCAGCTCCTTCTCACTGAAAGCTCAGTAGCAGCCATGGAAGACAAAGGAACATTATAGTTTCAAACTGCACCAATCTTGACCTGGTAGAGTCAGAGGTCCAGATGCTGATTGAATGTGTAGTTCATGATTAAATGAAGAGTGACACTAGCAATCTCACCGGTGCTAAGGAACACAAGAAAGCACTGTTTGCCTTATAAAATGGACCTGTCACCGGGTTATGGGGGCTGTTGCAACAATTTTGCTCTTAGCAAAATGCTATATGCAATCTCACCATATGATGTGAGGTTTTTCTTTCCAAGAGAAAAAAAATGGCATAGAGTGAGACAGCCTTTAAGCTATATAATATATATTTACATCATGATGTCTTACATGATAACTAGGCTAGGGCAATTCTTTCAACCCACTGTTATGGACTTAAACTTTTCAAAGACTTTGTACTGTGAGCTACCAGAACATGTCCTCAAGTCAACAATATTAAGACAAACTGCTACTCTTATATTACACTCTGTATTCAAGCCATAACCTGAACAATTTTCACTGTTAAGCAGTCTGGCTAGCAAGAGCTCTCCCATCTTGTCAGTATGATCTGTATTTATTTTTTAAAAACAAAAGTTCTATGATTAATTTCTCTCTCCTAAAATACCATGATGATGAAATCCGTGATTTAATTCCTCTGCAGTTATATCTCTGACTACCGCCTGGAGTTCAAAATATTCTCTGTCAACTATCACAGGTTCTACTGAGCATAGATCTTTTGCTGCCAAAGATTTCATGTGAAGTTGAATTTTAAGTACTAGAAGTAGATTACCTTGGCAAATGGAAGTAGTATTAAGCATTCAACAACTGTTCACACACAGCCTGGAATATAAAAATTGAGCTGATGAAACTGACAGCTTGACAGAGAAAGAAAGAGCATGAAGACATCACCATTGTCATATTTTTCCAGAGAGAGATCTGAGACAGCAAACAATGAAAATATATTGCCCACCAGCTAATAACAAAGAAAGCAGGTTGGATTTAGATTTGGTTGAAAAACAGTGCAGGCCAACAACATACCACCTCTGTGCAACAAGTGATTACTTTGAGTCTGATCAAGGGTATGGCTGAGGTCCAGGCTCACCACAGCTCTCAATGATTTTTCCCTCGGTCAGTAACGAGCTCCTCTTTTTCTCAAGGCTTCAGACCTTTTTTGCTGTCTACAATTCATAAAATCCTCACTTTGCATAAAACATCCTTCACGTTCAAATCACTGAGACAGTGATAGAATTTTTAAGAGTCTAGCATTCAAAAAAAAATTTAAGGGTCTAGTGTTCAAATGGAGAAGTTCTTTTTGTAGGCATCCAGAATTGCCTCTGTATTTTTGTAGTTATAGTATGATCATTAACTGATGCATGTGTATCTCCATCTAAATGCAGATTCAAATCAGCGAAGACTGTAACGTCAGTGTGTAGCTCTTCATCCATATTTTGATCTACAGGCAGATCACCTCTGATGGCACTCAGCTCGTCCTAACCAAGAAGCCAAACTGTCTTTACAAATCATACCACCAACACCAGAAAGAATTCTATAACCAAAGAAAACATAGCACTTAGAAATTAAGTGCAGTCTCCAACCATGAGTACAAAATACATTACCATCAAATATTTTTGGATGCATGCAAACTTGGCAGTTTTATTTTCATCTGAAATCCACCCCTCAAAAATTTTGGAGAAGCCAAAACATTAAAAAAAAAAAAAAAAAAAAAAACCACAAAAAAAACCACAAAACTTTTTAGTTTTGTTCTTAAGCAACATTTTGCTACAATACTTGGAGGACTTTTCTTAATGCAGCACAGTTTTTTCTTCTAAAAATAAAAATATTTTGTAACAAGTTTGGTATTTTTTGGTGGAGGAAAGGACATCTCTAACCAAAAAATACCAAAATCCTTCTGATTTTGTGAGCCTATATAATTTCTGATATCAGCCCCAAGCATTTGGTTTGGTTAAAATAATTAACAGTGACAAAGCTTTATTTGCAGATGAGAAATAGGAATGATGAGGTCCATCTACTTTATTCAGCTTCACAGACAAAAACACTATGCTGAGCATTAGAACTGGCCTCTATGTAACCCTGGAACCATGAAGCCGAAAAAGTTAAACCATGCTTAAAAGAAAGAAGGCAGGCCCAGATATAAAAAACGGAAGTGGAGGGTTACGGAGCAGGGATGAGAAAAGGCTGGTTCCCAAAGCCAGTACATGGAAGGAGAGAAGCACAGAGAAGAGGCAGGAGTTGCTGTGGGTGCACTTGATACCCTCATCCAGATCGTTGATAAAGACATCAAACAGAACTGGCCCCAGTACTGAGCCCTGGGGAACACCACTAGTGGTCAACCGCCAACTGGAGTTAACTCCATTCACCACAATGCTTTGGGCCCAGCCATCCAGTAGTCACAGTACAGGGTGAGGAAACAATGCCTTAAAGAAAAACAAAGTTTTAAGCCAAAGAGTAGCTACATGGCATCTTCTGCAATATTTACCCAGAATGAAGTAGTCCTTTTTAGCATATAAGAGAATTAAATATCAGTGTAAAATGGAAACCAATAGAAATAAATTGTTCTCTTAAAGTATCAGTTTATCTCCCTGATTTTAGGTATATATTTGGGAAGAAATAAATGACACCTGAAAAATCAATTTCTCCTCATTGACTATGATAGGAGCCTAATTTATCTAGCCTTCATGCAAATGTCTGGAGGGTCAGCTAAACCCTACCCATCCAGCCTGAAAGGAAGTGTAAAGAATAGAACTACCTGGTTTGGGTAGTTGCAATTTTCCTTTTTCAAAAATGACAGAATTGTGTTTCTCTAGTAACTTTTTGATTTCATGTGTCCATCAACAAAGGGTCTTTCAAAATAGAAATATCTCCGTGCTGTCTACGTGCAAAGGTCTATTTGTTTATAGGAAATTAAAGAAGTCTACAAGTCATCAACATTTTACATACAACTTTTAACATGAGTTTATACTAGACAACTGTAAACAGGTAAGAAATCAGTACAGTGCAGATATGCTAATATCACCAGCTACTAATTACTAAGTTAAGAATGTTTAAATTCATAATGCTTCCTCTGGGTCTGTAGCAAATTTTAGGTCTTCATAGTAAGAGTTGTGGATCTTATTCTATCTTACTCATAAATACTATGTAATCTTAAAAATCAAATGTTTTTTGCTATGAAATGCACCTAAGCCAAAAACAATCCATACCATAAACTTTTGTTTCTGTTTAAAACAGGTGATACACTAGCACCAGTAATGCAAATTTCTTCATTCTGCATGGGCAACATGCAGCTTTCCTGTTCTCCAAAAACACATCTTGAAGGGGTATTAGCTTCTATACTGGAATGTCTGGTCTCTACTGAGGTTAGCACTAGCAGCATGACCTCATTTTATCTGTGAAGGTGAGAATTGATTTCTCTTTACTGAAACCATGAACCTTGCTGCTATCCATACTAGACTGGCCTGGACTTAAACTGCTGGCAGAGATCATGGCTATTTCTTAATCCTACTAACAATTTTCTGAGCCAAGAATTTTCTTCTCTATCCCTTTCATGTTTGAGATACAGCTAATGTATGTTTGCAATATATCTAACATTGCCTAAGAACCATGAAGACTGCAATAGTAACAATAGCAGTAGAGGTGTGATTAAGTAAAGGGACACCTCTGCCTCTACATGCTCATATTCAGAATGGTTTAATTGAATCTCCTGACATTACAAGAGCTGTTTCTGGTCATCTATTCAGTGCCTGTTGCCTTGGAAAAAAGAATGCAATAGGATGCCATAGTTAGTTTTAACAATACAGATGTGGAGTGATATTAGAAGGGTAGAAGGGAGGAGTAAGCCTGTGTAATTTTCCCGCTTACGGAGATACGTACTACAGCACAAATAGATCATCACAAGTGCAACGATTTCCAGAGATATCAGACATGAAAAACCAACACAGATCTCATGCCCCAGTGAGGAGTGCACTGCAAACCTCTTAATGTGATAGTAACATACATATTTTTCAATTATGATACAAGTTCTCTGTCACAGGCCTATTGCCATGGTGTGAGATGGACATCAACAGATGCTGATGAACATCAACATTTCTAGATCTGCCCCACTTGTCTACTCCTGATTACATTTTACTTTTTGATATGAAAAAAAAATGTGTTGTTTGTTCATGTTTCTTAAACTAACTCTCACTTTGATGCCTAGTGAAAAGAGATTGAAGAAGCCAAAATAACATCTCCAAAAACACTGGCCACTAAACTACTGTGCAGCAAAAATAAGGTTGATATTTCGAGACATGTTCCTGGTACACAGCCCCCATTGCCAGAAGGTCAGCAAATTCAGGCTATTTGAATTGGTGGGATGGGAATAAAGAACTGCAAGGGAAAGAAGCCTTCTGCAAGAACTTCCCAACACACACAGCAATGGCTGGTTTGTAATAATATAAGTTACCTTTGTTTGCCTGTGGACCTTAGATGAGCCAGTGTTTTGCAGAGTAAAGCAGCACACCACAAATATAATAGGACATGGGTTCACAGATGTTAGCTCCCATATACAAAACTGGCTCACAAACACATCTTCAGGACAAGCAATATGAAAGCCTAGACTCGAGTGATGTGACAGCTGTTCAACAGATCAAAGGACAGAAGAATTAACGTTCCGGATGCTTCCCTCTAACTACCACTCTCAACACGCACTGGCATGTCTTGTTCTAGTCATGTGTCAGCACACTCAGGGCTTGAATAAGTGACTTCTCAATAGGCTTTGGTCCTGACTTCCTCCAGCATTCAGCTTTACAAGAAGGAACAGTAGCAGGAATTTCAAGAATAGCTAAGATTGCTTTGCTGTGCAAATATGTTTGTGCTGTTTTTTAAAAAAGTTCTGGAGAAGCTTTCATTCTTATTTCAAAAAGTTATGTTCTCTTTCCACAACTGAAATTATATATTTTCATACAAAAAAAAAAAAAAAAAAATCCACAGTAAGCTTTAAATGTTATAAAATGCATATGAAAGTGATCAGATGAGGGAACAAACAGCTCCCCCTGGAGTACCATAGTAAGAAATGAAGGCCTTCTCATTTTGCTCTATAAACACTTGCTTTAGAAACATGTTTGCATCAGCAAAACAATCAAATACCTTTTCCACTGTCCCAGATATCATCTGGGAGTAGATGCAGAAGGATACTAAGTCAATGGGAATTCAAAAGTGCCCAGTATCTCACAGGTGAACAACAGTGCATTGTGGGATCTGACCTGAAGCAATAAAAACCCACCTGTGTTTTGGATTTTTGCATAGGCAGACACATAAACCCACCATGAATAATAGATATCTCTGTCTTTCTTCTAAGACTAAGCTCTTGCTTTGCATGTGTAAGAAAATAACTGTGTTTCAGCACTGGCTGTTCCAGTGACCTCCACAAGACTTTTAATCAAATCTTGCATATAGCTGGGGCTTCAGAGATTATTTGATTTCTTCTCAGGAAAGAGCGAGACAGCTCTTGTTTCAATTAATATTTCAATCTCACAGAACACTGCATAATCAAAAAATGTAAGAGGCCTCTGCAATTTCAAAAAATTGAACTCAGTAATTAAAATAAAGATTAAAAATATCATGGAATCCTTATGTGACCATAGCAGTATAAATACACCTCAAGATACCATAGCAACACTTTCTCTTTTATTATTAAATAAATTAAGTATCTTGCAGGCTCATAAAATGCCAGTCAACGCAGATGTGTTTTGGGCATCGCTCCATAGAGCGTTCATCCTTCTGCTGCCCCTCTTCTCTTGAACTTGTCATGTTGAAACACTAGAGGTCAGCCTCCCAAAGAAAAGTTACCACTGCTCTGGTTTACATCCATGAGGAATTACGGGCTTGGATTTTGCCGCATTCATAAGCGGCACTGGCAAGGCAGCGATCAGTAGAGTGCCAGGCTCAAACCACACAAAACCACTCAAGGGCATCATGCTGGAGGAATGGTTTTGTCCTTAAGCCAATCTTCTTTGTATTTTTGGCTGACGGGGATTGAACCAGCCAGACAAATATGAATTTTGCATTATATTCCGGATACCTGTGAGAAGCCTAGAAAGCTGTGAAGCACAGAGACCAAATAAACAAAAGGTTCTGCTGTATTTTTCCCAGGAAAGAGAATTCAGATTCCCCTTTTCAGCCATCTTAAATTCACAGGAACTTCCAAAAAGGTAAAAGGGCTAGCAGCAAAAGAATTGTTTATTAAAGGTAACAAAATACTAACTGGCTCATAAAGAGAAAAGCTGGGTTTCTTGCACAAAGAACAGAACAATGCTTTTGTGTCTATGCTTGTTATAATTAGCACTGCTCTATGTAACAAGGATAAATCATGCCAGACCAACCTGATTGCCTGCTAGGAGAAAATGAATGGATTTGGGGTCAAGAGGAGAGCAATGCATGTCATTTACCTCAGCTTTAGCTTTTGACACTCTCCTCAAAAAAAAGGCACATATTCAAGTTTGTACATTACATTGGATGGCATGGACAACTAGATGTATTGAAAACTGGTGCAATAGGCAGGCTCAGAGGGCAGAGATTCATGGGTCATACTCTACCTGGAAGTAGCACACAGAGAACTCTTGCGGCCTATCCTGGGATCTGTCCTCCTTCACCTCTTCATCTAAGACCTGGAGGAAGCCATGGAGGCAGCTCATCAAGCTTCTACATGACACCAAATTAATGGTGGTGTCAGGGGGAGCAGTTGATACACTCAAGGGCAAAGTGAGAGGCTGAAGGAATGGGCCAACAGGAACTCTGTGAAACTGAGCAAGGACCAATGCCAAGTCCTGCACGTGGGAAAGAGGAACCCCTCGCAATATCACAGGCTGCAGCTCTGTGGAAAAGGAAGATCAGGTCTTGGCAGACACCAAATTGGATGTGCATCAGCAAGGACCCCTGGCAGCAGTGAAGGCCAACAGCATCCTGGGCTGCATGACCAGCAGCACAGCTGGTACATCAAGGGCAGTGATTCTCAGCACTTGTTACACCACACCTAGAACATGGCATCCCATTTTGGGGCCTCCAATACAACTTGGGCATCAATAAATTGGAAGAAGTTGAATGAAGGGCCACTGCAATGACTTGTGTCTGGAGCACTTGCCCTGTAAGGAGAGGCTGAGGAAGATGGACTTGTTCACCTTGGAGAAGAGTTGGTTTGGGGGGAAGGAATAGCAGTCTGCCACTATCTCTGACGATATTTCAGAGAACACAGAGCACTTCACAGCACTATGGGAGAGTGAGGGGTATATAAACTAAAAGAAGAAGGATTACACCTGGACACGAGGAAAAACTTTTTTACCCTGGGATGGTCAAGCAGTGACAGAGGTTGCACAGGGATGAGCAGGCTCCACCACTGTATGTTTTTAGGGTCCAAATGGATAAAGCCCTGAGTAGCCCAACTTCTCTGCCCAGCTGACCTTGCTTTGAGCTGGAGTTTGGACTAAAGAACTCCTGAGGTCCCTTCCAGCCTGAATGGCTTTATAACTTTTCATTTCAGGATATGCTGTTTAAAAGTCTGTAAAGGACATTCTCTTCTTTCATCTTAAAGCTTATCTGTGAAATTACATAGAGTTTCCCAAATCAAGGGATTATAAATTAGGAGATCTCAGTTCCAGTCCTTACTCTGTCATTACTCTGTGATGCGATCACTCCTCCTATTTAAGGTTGAAAGGCTTTACACAAAGGCAAAGCCTTGTTAGATAACGCTGACCTGTGCTTCTCATCCCAGAGAACAACCACAAGCACTTTAAGGTGGCAGAAGCCACAGCAACACTCTGCAAGACATCAGGACAGGAGGTGAGGCAAAGTAATGAAGCCATTAGAAAATGAAATATCAGCACAATATTAGGACAACTACCCGAACAGAACTGCCCAGACAGAAAACAGGCCAGTACTCAAGGTAAGAAATCTCTGTTTTGACAGAATCCGTCATTAATGTCTCAGATAACTAAGTGCAGGGGAAGGGCAAGCCCTGCTGAAACCCAGTAATCCTGTAGCCTCCTGCCACCTACTACCCAGGCTCAGTTTTGCTTATTTTGCTCAGTCCAGTGGAATTGCTGCCTGCGGCATTTCCTTTCTTTGCTTATTTGCTCACTTTGCTGAATGGCCTTTTCATTTCCACCCGTTTCACTCTCCCTCCTTCTCCCATCATTTGCCTTTTCCATCGCTGTTTTTACGCTCAATTAACTCTCCATTCTCCATCCTTCCTCCCTAGGCAGGCATCACTGCACTCCTTACTCGGCCATAACCACCCCCAGATCTCTGTTACCTCCAGCTCTTCCAGAGCTAACGACCAGAACGACGATGTGAAGATGAAGGTGACAATCCACCGCACCTGTGAGAGGATGGGACAGGCAGCAGGTCTTCTGACAGCAACATGCTAGAACACATATATCCTCTAGCTGCCAGATAACCATCAGAACAGCTAAAAGTTAGTGACTGCTTTCTAGTGTAATGTCTCAATTTTTGGTTGCATAACTCAATGAAAATAAAGGTGGAAGAGAGAGAGAGAAAAGGGACAAAGCTAAAAGGAACTATTTTCATATGCAACATATGTCTAAATTGGGATGTGGGAGAGAAAGGATGACGAATGAGTGAACAATATTTTATCTCCAAATGGAAATAAAGAACATTGCAACTTCTCTCCAAAAGTAATGAAATGCACTGTTATGTTGCTAGTCTCCAGATCTCAGTGGAAAACAAAGATCAGCACAAATCCACTGTAGACACAGTAGCCTACATCAGCTAAAGTGCCGTATGTCTTATTATAAGGAAACTGTATTTTTAGAAAGACAGAAAATCTTTGAATTTTTTTCCACTTTTTTTTTTTTAGTGCCTTCTTCCCTCATTTTACAAAAGTTTATTACTTAAACTATGCATTTGGGATCAGAGGCATAAAAGCACAACTTCAGTGAGGCTGCAGCTCCTGAAATACTCTGCAAAGCTGGGTCTTACTGAACCTGCCTGATAAGAGCGACAAACAGCAAAAATGTATCTTGGGCTTGTCAAGAAATTGCCTTGATAATCAGGTCTAGCACACACAGTGGGATCGTCTAAGAAAGAAGACTAAGAAACAGCTGTGGAAGCAGACAGAAAAGGAGGTAAAGACAGACAGGAAAGTGCTACAAAGGACACTTCCTCCTTCCCTGCATAATTTAAGCCATGTATTTATGAAACATAGCGAAGGCCTAATTATGTTAGCTAGTAATGAACACTTAATTGCAATTAGCCACAGTTTCAAGCTGGAGGGAACAATTATTTTCATTACTGCTAATTAATGTACAGGATGCTGTGTAAGATTTTTTCTTTCTCCTAATTCTAATGAAGTGACCTCACCCACTTCATTGCTTTCCTCTTTTAATATGGCAGGTTTCAGCTCTGCCTTCTCTGCTGCTCATCAAAATCTTATTCCATTTATTTTCTTGCTTTCATTAGTCCTTTCAAATTTTCAAGCTGTGTAATGTCTATCCATATCACAAAAACAGCAAGGCATTAAAGTATTTAGGCATTTTCTTAGCATAGGTTCATAGTCCCACTAACTTCAATGCGTTTCTCAGAACTGGATTTCAAAGAATTTCATTTCAGCAGACTTTTTCCTGAAAACTGTATTTTCTTTTTTTTTGGTTGTTTTGGGTGTGCTTTTCTTTCATTTTTAGGTTTGTAAAAAAAAAAAAAAAAAAAAACAAAACCAACATTTTTTTGCCTGAAGCATTTTGATTTTCAGTGTTATGCTGGAAAAAATATCAATATTTTTCACATAGAAGAAAAGGGAAATTATCAGATTAAGTTATTCATATGGACAAAAAAAGTAGTTGAATACAGGGTGCTTTTTTCTAGAATTGCTTGTTACATGGCACCCAGAACTACCATCATGAAGACCTGCCTTTTTCCACTATTTTTAACTTCTTGTCTTAAAATCAGTGGTGATCTGTCATCCTCACTGAATCAATTATCAGCTCGCTCTTCTGCTTTCTTCTCCTGACAATCAAGAACTGGGACTATGGGGTCAGGTTCTGCTTCACATCTCTGATATCTTCTTGGTAACGTTTCAAATCAGTCTGGTATATAATCATCAAGTAATTTCCTCCTTATTCCTTTTTGTCTTTGGGGTTCGACTCAACCGCTAATTTTTGGGAAAGTTGATATGAATTTGGCTACCACATAATTCCCAACAGCTGTATTATTATAGCAGAAAATTATAGTTTTTTACCAAACCTAGCACATTCTGAACACTCAGAATGCAGGCAGCACTACTCAGCACATTTCAGCTTGGCAATCCTTTCAAAAAACAAAATTTGCATTTAAAATTAGCCTTTCCTGATTTTCTGGCATAATGATAGGCCAATGGGGGAAAGCTGACACTCCTCTTGTGTTTCATCTAGACTGTATAAACAGAAAGATTACGTCGTCCAGAGAGTATTTGTGAGAAATATTAAACTCCACTGAAACAGTCATAATTCGCACACATGCTTGGTACCATTTCAAGGCAAAAGGAGGCCAGGATTTTTAAGCATATATGCCACAGTCTTACAAGTTATTCTGTTCTTTAATTCAGTTCATGAAAAAACAACAACAAAAGAAAAATAACTGGGAAGGATATAAAGCCTGATTTCTCAAGGCATAAACCAGACTCTACTACTTAGAGATCAGGATGACATCAAAGGGAAGGGGATTACCTTTCCTTACATGTTCATCTGAAGCATCTGGTACTGCCTATAACTGTTGAATATGGACACCTGAGCAAATGGACCACATGGTTAATGCAGTGCAACGATTCCCATGTCTTCTGCTAGCCATTGCCATGCAGGAGAAAGAGGAATATTGATCTCTGTCCTCATATGCTGCAACTAACTCCAGGCATATTACGGCCTTTGAGAACCCTTGCAAAAAGTCTCACTACAGTGAGCCTACAAAATCAATTATCATCTCTCTATTACTAAACAACGGGTACAACCACCCCGACATAATCCTATGTCAGTCTCTGCTACTCCAGAAACTCCATAGAGATAAGTGCCAGAGCTTTTTTTTCTGGTCTGCAGTAAGATCTTACGCAAACCATCAAGGCTGACACTGTTAAATAGGTTGGTGCTTGTCACAACTTGGGATGAAGAATCATTGAATAATGAGTTGCAAGGATTGCATGTGTTACTACTAGGAGACACCAGGGTCAGAGAAAATATTCCTCAGAGATGGTGCAGCTCACTCAGTTCAAGCACAACTTACAGACCACCCTAAGCAGCATGCTTGTTTTCATAGAGTAGGACCCACTTTACAGACATCCATACTTCAGGATGGACAAAAAGCCCTTGTGTGAAAACTAGTGCTATGTTTTCCCCACACACACATTTAAGTTAACATTAAATGTTAACTTAAATGTGATAAACCCACAATAACCTACCATAATGTCGGTTAATGTAAAATGCAATTTTAATATTTTGTGTTTCTTTCCTACTACACCTCCTACCTTGGCTTATGTTTGTTTGGAGCATTTTTTCAAAACAGTTTCCCCACACTACTGACAGCAATGAATAAAGAAGCTCCAAAGACACTGGAAAGAGGTATTTGAAATCCTCCATGGCAATATGCAGGTACACTAAAATAGCTCATAGCACTTGGGCTATTACCAGGAGGCATGTTTTAATATGACAGACGCATAGCAGCTCATCTTCTCCAAAAGCAGGGAAGGGAGGGAAGGAACACCAAGTTCTCTGAGCACTGTGCAACGTCTCTGATTTATGTAATCCACAAGTTAATGAGAAAAGGAATATGCAGATTCCCCTGGTGAAGTCCCAAGCAGCTAATATGATATGTCCATTCTTCCTATAGTTCTTTAATTAAAAGAAAAGAAATTAAATAAAAAAAAAAAAAAAAAAAAAAAAAAAAAAACAACACTAGTCACTGAAGATGCCATTAGATTTCCCTGCAGCTTCTGAATAATTTTGTCCTTGACAGGAGGTAGAAGAACAATGCATATCATGAGGGCCAAGCCTATTTCAAGGAAAGAAACCTTTTCTGCAATTTTTTCAACAGAAAATTCAGACACCAGAATCTGTGAATTAAAGTCAGCAAATCAAGCAACATGGAAAGAGAAAGAAACCATAAGCTGTGGTGCTATAATTCCTGAAGAGCAATGCAACACCTCTTGCCATCAAAGCATTAACACCAACTTGCACAAAGCAACACAAGCAGAAAGAAACTTTATACTTAGTGTTACTATGCTGAAATACAATATACAAAAACATATATTTACCACTATATATTCATTGCGGTGACTACACGCTCTCTGATAGTGTGGAAAGAGAAGCCCTGACGCACAGCTGCTGGAAGTCTGGAATGAAATAAATTTTGCAGCCCTGGACGGTTAAGCAGCTTCTCAGGAGCTTCTGTGCCCAGCACAAGCCTAGTGCCTAGCAGATGAGCACCTGGGGAACCTTGCTGTGGTAATTTAAGATGCTGCTGTCTGCTATTCCCCTCAGTGGGGAGGATGCACAGACAGGCGACTGTGCCCAAGTGGCCACCACACGAGTCACGGCACCTCAGTCTGCACCAGAGACAAAAAAGAGATACGAAAAGAAGCAATTTGAACCTTAGTAGCCGCTAAAAACACAAACGTGTTTCAGTATCATAGAATCACAGAACATTTTGGGCTGGAAGGGACCCCCAGAGCCCATCTAGTCCAACCCCCTGCAGTGAGCAGGGACACCATCACCCAGACCAGGTTGCTCACAGCCCCGTCCAACCTGGCCTTGAATGTTTCCAGGGATGGGGCCTCCACCACCTTTCTGGGCAACCCGTTCCAGTGCTTCACCACCCTCATTGTGAAGAATTTCTTCCTTATATCCAGCCTAAACCTACCCTGTTTCAGTTTAAATCCATTACCCCTTGTCCTGTCACCATTGTCCCTACTGAAAAGATTCTCCCCCTCTTTCCTATAGGCCCCCTTTATGTACTGGAAGGCTGCAATCAGGTCTCCCCGCAGCCTTCTCTTCTCCAGGCTGAACAAGCCCAACTCTCTCAGCCTGTCCTCACAGCAGAGGTGCTCCAGCCCTCGGATCATTCTTGTAGCCTCCTCTGGACCCGCTCCAACAGCTCCATGTCCTTCTTGTGCTGAGGCCCCAGAGCTGGACGCAGCACTCCAGGTGAGGTCTCACCATCAGTCTACTGCTCTGCATTGGCGCAGCAGCTCCGACATGAGTCAATCCTCAGAGGGCCAGGAGAAACTTATACTGCTATTGTCAGATGCACAGCACCCATAAAAGCCTCCGGAAGCCCTGAGCAGAACTTGGGTCTTCTATGGCTGCCCTGACACACTGTCCTCCAAATTCATTAAACTGTGACTCAATGAGCAATGTAACCCATAAAATTTGAGAAATCTTTCTACCTACAGCATGGCTGTGAGGAGCGATAGATCTGCTCCTTCTGTCTCCAAACAACAGGAACAAAATTATGATATTGATTTACTTTTCACCCTTTTTCCCCTTTATTGCAGAATAGCTTGAGAATAAAGGAAAAAGTAGCAACGATAGATCAGAATCAGAGGGTACATCAGATCACACAGCTTCTGAGGAAGAGAGAATGGCAATCAAGAAGACAAGGAAAATTCCCTGGCCTGCATCACTCAGATCCCTTACATTGTTTTCACAGTTTTTTCATGTTTATTTTCATACATTCTAGAAATGCAGACCTCTGCAGTTACCATGAAACTTAATTATGGAAGAACTATTTTTGGAGGGACAACACAGCCACACCATTCACAGGGTGCAGGCACTTGAAAGGAAACTGTACTCCTCAGGCATGTTAGGTATCAGGGCTAGGGGAAAACACCCAACAAAGTAGTGATGACTTCAAAAGTTTCTGGCAAGTTGAAGCACTAGATTGTTACATACACAGAAAAGTCCTCTTAGTAGTATCTATTATCTGCATCTTTTCTGTGTTATTATGTTCACCCTTCCAGTCTCCATCTGTTTGATGGCTTCAGTTTTCCTCAAGCAGAGTGAGGGTAGAGCTGAGGACAAGTCATCAGCATCCTGAGGTCTTCACCAGTAGGAGTTCAGTGTTCATGGTGCCGGTCCCTTCTTCCTTCTCAGTCCTCAAATCCATTAAGGGTCAGTTTCATATTTTCTTGACAGAGTCTGTTTATATGATATTTCTTTCCTTCTTCCCAATTATTTGTTAGGGGTTTTTTTCCTTCTTTTTCATTCTCTGTTCCCTCTACACTGGCTTTACCAAATGACAAGGTAGCTCTCCTGTAGTGACTGCTAACTGACTGGACCTCCAACATCACCTTGCCTCTTCACTCTGCTACACAATCCTTTATTTTTACAGATGGTTGTTGTTATTACTATAAAGTGAAATGATGTCATGATCACCTAACTGCTGGATAATCACAGCTAAAATCAGGCTGTCTGGGGCAAGCCCAGAGTCCCTTGCACCATCCTGCAGACACAAAGCCTGCAGTCTTTGACTAGGAATGACAAAAATCCTATTTACTGGGCTGTGATTGTTCTGATCAAGTCTGATCCATTGAATGTAAAACTTTAAAAGCTGGAAGGCTGTGGGTTCTTTTACAATAAGTGCCAAAAAATGTTACAGCCCAGGCTTTAACAAACTTCAGGGTAGGTGTGCCTATCTGCTCTACTATCTGCCTATCAGCAGCTACTCTTCTCAGTGGGTTATTAAAACATCCTTCTTGAAAATGAGCTTTCATAACTTACTGCAGGTTGAACCTCACTTTTAGCAGATACTCAGGACAGCTGTAGACAAGTGAAATGTAACAGGATGAAGGTTTGGCTTAAGGCCACCTTTGCAACCCCAGATTCCAATTACATCCTGAAGGTAAGAAGAGTTTTCCCCTACTCTACCATTTCATGCTGATGGGGGAAGCCACCATCGATTCCTAGTAGAAAATACTCTGCTTATATAGGGACTTCCCCAGGATCTAGAACAAGTTGCCATTAACCAAAGGAACTAATAACAGCTGGAGAGCAGATCAGGAGACCTGGCTGCAGCAGCAAGCAGATACAGTCACTTCTGTTTATTAGTATAGCTTGATAGAGTACACCTTCATGTCCTAGACCTGAAAGCTTTTCTGAAGTGATCAGAACTCCCTCCTCAGCCCCAATAAGTGTAAGGCTGAGATTTAGGCACTGTGAAGTTTGAAAATTGTATTTTCTCTGAGGACATAGTTTGCCATTGTTCAAATGCCCCATTTTGGCATTGCCATGCTGTGGTTTTATATGCCTCTCTCTTTTAATTAGGCTGTAAAAGCTTGTTGGAAGATTAAAGCTAAGTGAATCACCCCTTCCAAGGGAAATAGGGGATGAAAGATTCCCAGTTGCAAGTGAGAAGTCTGGAAGTAGAGCATCAGTGATGGAAACAAGTGTGACCCAAGTTCTCCCAGGTAATTCTGAGCTTCACTTTATTTTTAAGCCTTCCTATTCTCCATCAGCTTTTGCAGATAATTATAAGGTCCTGTTGCAGTCACAACTTTTTTTTTTTTTTTACATTGGTAATCCATGAAACACTATAAAGCAAAAATAAAAGATTGAGTTTTTTAAAAGTATTCAACACAAAGAACTAAGTATGTGGTTGATTTAACAATATAAGCTCCCCTGATAATACAAGACTGAAATCTACCAAAAAAAAAAAAAAATATCACTCCTTATTAAGGAAACGTCCCTTGCCCTTCACCACAGGATTAGTCCAACTCATCTGTCTCCTCAGGATCTTATGGTTGTCTCCAATACAGAGACCATTTAACTTGCCAGGCAGTGTAAGATCTAAACCTCTTTCCTACCAAATGGCTTAAATAATTCTATGCTATAAGTTATGAAAGTCTAACAGTCTCTCCTGATCTCATCTGCTCATAACTGTAAAGTGTTTAAAATCTTAACAAATAAGCCTTTGCTGATTCCCCCCATACACATTATGTTAACACACACGCCTCAGTGATCAGGTCTGCAGTGAGCTTCCACAGTCTGAGTTGAGAAGGGATGTGTGTTTGCTGTGCTTTCCTGCTCTTGATGGAGCAGTGAAGATTTCAGAGCAACATCCCTCACTGCTTATCAGCACCTTAACTGCAAGACCATAAAACAAGGACAACCTACATCCCTCCCAGCAATGGCAGCGAACAAACTAGGGAACTTGCTTTGTCACCTCAGCTGAATGTCACCTCCCTGGAGGTCCAGTGTCTCAGCAAGATTTCCTTCTTAGTTAAGATCTGTGTTATGTACTTTATTTTAAAATATATTTGATTGGTTTATTGTTTTGGGGGGTTTTTTGGGGGGTTTTTTGGGTTTTTTTTGATTTAATGATCTTTACAGTATGATGAGCATTAGAATCCTATAGCACATCCAACGGGAAAGAGGGATGATGAGATCAAGGTTTAAGTGTGTGTCAGTACAATGCATCTAGTTCTTTTGGAAACAACTGTTGTTATTTTTAATGAGGAGTTCTGGCAGTGACATTTCTCTGAGGATTTACACAGAGCAGCAAAACTAACCCAAATCTTATTACTCCAGGATAATCTAGCTCCCGTTCAATTCCAAAAATTTGAGGGTCAAGACTGTGTCATCTCCTGTCTCCTCAGGGAAGGTAACGCACCCTGAGACTCTTTTGGAAGCACTAGTCTTCACCGCCAGAATAAACTAAAACCTCCTGTACCAAGGCAGTTGGTGGCAGGCACTATCCAATGCAGCATGTACTAACAGATCTATTCCTTGGGCTTACTTCCTTCAGAAGCATCATCTGCTCCCAATGAAGACAGAACACATCTCTCACAGTGACAGTTTATTGGCCTTTCACATCCTACAAGGTCAGCAAAACCTTCTCCAGAACCTAGGGCAAAATCAGACAGCTCAATTAAGGAAAAAATCCATTGAGATCATGAATATATCCACTTCCACTCATCTGTTGATAACTCATAGTAATATTAAAGAGGCACAGCATACAGATGTTTTATTTAAGCCATTATTGAAAACTACAGTGATTCTTTTATTTCCAAGGATTAGTGATTGAGCAACAGACCAATTTGCCATACACTTAGCTTCAGCAGCCTAAAAATTTCACCTGAACTGGAATGGTGATTTTTCAGAGGCCAAAAAGCTGTTTGCTGATAAATCAACAGAACCCTGCTAAATTGCTACAGCAAGGAATGAAGCACCAAAACTCAATAAATTGGATTTGGCTTGAGTAACAAAGCTGACAGCTTCCTTCTCTTGAAACACCTTTCATCAGATCAGCAAACAGGCAATGAGAGACCCCAGCAGTATCCCAGCTCTCCTCTGCCAGATGGGAAGGAACACTGAGAGGGAAATGAGGATGTGAAAACCTGTCAGAGCCAATCTTTCCAGAGGGCCACAAGAAATAAAGCTCAGCCTCATGTGCTTGGCATCATGGATTCCATCTCACTCAGTAAATTAGAAATAGGTGGTTGCACCAAGGTTCCTGATCAGCATCTTTACTTGCATGATGACTAACTGGTTATCTTCTCCCTGTCTCAGAAGTAGACACAGTGATGTGCTTCTTACAAAACACTTTGAAATCCTACAGAATAAAGTGTGAAATTTTATTTCTTATTACTGTGTAATTGTCAGGGGAGTGCTCCCTAAGAGGATGGTGAGCCAAGAGCTGGCAGTGACCACAACACAGGCTGGGCAGTAAGACACCTACAGGGTCCAGTGCCATGGCACCAGAGCTGGGCGAGTACAGTGGGATGGTGATAACAATGTGTCCTATCAACTGTCCAGTGATCCTCAGGCAGATGTAAAAGACCAAGTCAGGTCCAAGTTCTGTTCAGGAAACTCAAACAACAATCCAGGAACAGACCTAGGAACTGCTATACCTACAACGTAGTACAAGGACTGGGTTCCTAAACCTGATCTTAAATTAAGCCCTTGGGCTCACAGCAGAGGATGTGGCCAGGGGTCCCAGGTGAAGCTGGGCAGAGACACTAAGGCCTGCTGGCGACAAGGTGTGAGGACCAACAGCAATTCCAGGAACACCTTCTAAGCAAAGCTAAGCCTTTCCCACAAGAACTCTAGGCTTCTTTCACATGGCCAAGGTGCAATAAATTGCAGATTGGCAAAGAAAGTCCCAAGAATTTTTTACTGTTCAAAATATGAACCTTGCAGATGCTATCAGGTAAGAGGGGACTGAACTCAAGCTGTGCCCAGGAACAGATGGGAAGAGGGTCATGGCACTAGCCTCAGCTCAGGCCTGGGCCATCTCTGCTCAGCTATTCCATGGTCCATTACCTACAAAGGACAAAGAAGATGTCCACCTGCCACCAGCAACCGCAGCATCATACCATATATTACCACTAAGGGGCTGGAGACTGTTGCCACCTGCACATTTGCTGGGGAAAACAATCATGTGAGTTCCCCCTCCTCCTCTGCATTAGGCAAAATGCCAAGATATCAGCCCAAACTCTTCAAACTATTTGAAATAAGTCAGAGGACTCTGCCTGCAGTGGATTAGTGAAGCCTGCATGTGCTTTGCCGGCAGGGCTCTGGAGACAGTAACCTCTGATGGAAGTGGAGTTATAAAGAGCAGGGGCACAAACACTAAACCTACTTCAAGCAAGCTTCCGAAGAAACCCTTAGCCTCTAAGCTCTGAGAGGACAGATGAATTTCAATTCAGTTTGAAGACTGATGTTATGCTTTAGCATCTAGTGTTCTCTGAGCAAAATAAAAAAAAAAAAAATTAGAAATCAAGAGTTGGGCGATGGCTTGAAGTTAATTAAGTATATTTATCATAGATCCTGCTTCAAGTAAAAATAACAAACAGTGCCTCATGAAAGACTGGCATAATGGTTGCTCTGGCCCTGATCAGCACTTCCAGAGAGAACAGCAAAATTACTGGTCAAGGACATGAAATGCACATAGTGATTTATATACAGCCCTGGGTAATCTTAGTAAAATTAGTGAAATTAGCTCAGATAATGTTTCTGCTCCTTAGGTAAGCTCTTTGAAACAAATGTCAGGCAAAATCTAATTCTTATATTAACTGAAAATGGCCTGATTGAGAATGCATTTCCAGAGGTGTCAACCCGGGGGGGGGCAGAGGGGGGAAGACTGGAATGCAAGAGTAATGCATCATGATGCACAAGGTAAAGCAAAAGGTCTAAATAGTACACAGATTTTCATCATTAAGGATGTGAAAGGGAATAAATTAGGTGGCTTATGGAATATGTTAAATTAAAGCACCAGAGCTAATGAGGGTGGAGTCTGGCTCTATCAAAGTCAATGCAACACTCACTGATCCATTCCTCACCCCCGCCCCCCCAAAATAAAAACCAACCCACACATTCTGGACGTTCACCCTCTATCATAACACACTGCAGGAAGTGGCCAAAGTCCAGTAAATATTTAAGGCTCAAATCTTTCTTAGGATGTGAAAGTAACACTTCCAGTACGTGCTAAAAATAGGTTAAACAGGTAGGTATGTATGTGTGGTTTTATGAATATTCACTGACTTGTCTACATAGTAAAACAATGTCTGCGATGTGAAAGTAATCAATGAATTATATTGTTCACTTTGCAAGTCTAACAGCAATAAGGGCAATGATGGTGAAGGATCATACAAAGAGCTGTTATCTGAGTACTCAGAGAAACGAAAGAACTGAAGGAAGAACACAAAGGATTTTGACATTTGGAAGCCTGGCTTTGAGATAATGTAAAACAACCATGGAAGTGTGATTCTGCTTCATTAATGCATGGGAAAGCCCATCACAGAAAGATGAAATACTGACGAGACAGGGGATGCATAATTGAAATTCATTCTGGTTAAGTTTAAGGGCAGCAGAAGCCAATGCAGTTTAATAGGAATGTAAAAGCAATAAGCAAATGACTTAAATACAACCAATCTCACAGCCAGGATTGACAGCTCTAACACAAACATAAGAAAAAGAATCATAAAGAGAAATGTTGAATTTCAAATTGCAAGGACTTTCAACTAACTTGTTGAGGTATCTTAAGAACTAGGGTCATCTCAGACAGAAGATAGCAAAAAGTCAATCCCCAAAGGAAACAGCGTAACACTGAGGAGGAGAAAGTGAAAAATAAAATACAAAGACTGCATTTCTGGAGATGATAAAACACCTAAGGACTGCTAAGCTTAACAAGTGACTTGCAAGTGCCATAAATAAGTGGCTCTATTCTTTTCACTTCTAGGTGGGAACAGTTGTGAGCAGACTGTGATTAATCAACGTGGGGCAGTGGAGAGAAAACAGAGTGGGAAGAGTTAGCCGAGTTAATTCCTTTCCATTATTTTCCCCATCCCAACATTTCTATTGTCTTTATCTTCATCCAGCCACTGTTCCAAGTAATCATCCTGAACAATTCTGCTTCCGAAGACTTATAAGCACCAAAACCATAACCATTTACTCCAATAGCAGTAGCATGTTTTCAGCTGTGCATATACAGCTGAATGCTCTGCATGCAGTTGTTGTATTAAGGCTGAATTATTATATTTCATAAGCAACAACAGAATGTCCTGACTCTCAGCATCTCCAAAGTGCTGCTTTATTTTCCTTAAACGTGTCTTGAAAATTATACTCCATATGAACCAGAAAAACATACTTAGAGGTTTGACATTCATAGAGATGCCGACACAGGACTTGGATCTTGTCTCAGTCAGTTATGAGAAACTCCTTGTTTTCTCCTTTTCTGTGTTACTCAAAGCAAAGGGCTCATCATCATCACTTATAGTCATGCAAAAGACCAAGCCAAAAGCTCTTATACCAAGAAGCAATACTACTGTTGTCAGTGAAGAGTCTGTAGTCAAGAGGCAATCCTTATCCTAAAGAGTTTACCCTGAGCAGTGATCATTGGTTGGCTCTGTAGAGAGGTATGTGGAAACAACTATCAGGCAGCAACCACAGCAAATGGCACAGAGTAAGACAAATAATGTGCATCCAAAGGAACTGACATGACAGGTGAGCAGAAAAATGCCGTTTCCCAGTGCAGTGGAAGAGGTGGGCAGGAACTGCATTGTCATCACATGTCCTTTAATATGTATTGGCATCTCCATACTTATTTTTAATCTATTTAGCTAATAGTAGTGGTGATGAGAAAGTAATACCTCAGTGTAGCCAGGCAACCCTCACCCACGGTCAGCAGTAAGGTTTGTACAAATGCTTAGGGCGCTTTCATGTCTGATATCACCACTTCTGTTGGGGAAGGTAGGAGGGGGAACAAAAGCAGATTTAAAAAAAAAAAATAAAAAGAAACCACTGCAATAAGAGAAACAACAATTTCCACCAGAGCTGCTTAAAGCTACTAGAATTGAGCATATATGCACAAACACACCTTACTACGCTTTAAAATAAAACTTCAGATGTGGGAGCTACACAGAGACATATCACATACGAGACTATGCATAACCACCTGGGTATCAGTAATTAAGTAATAATATTTTTCCTAAACAAATACTTTATGATATTCCAAACAGACTTGCATAAAGCAGACACAGGGTGGCCAGCTCACTAGGAGCAAGCTGACAGCATGCTCAGCATTCCCAGCTGGTTCTGGAGCCGCCAGGTACGTGACAGTTCTTTCAAATAAAGGTTTCCTAAACAGAACCAAATTTTATTTGAACAGGGATGATCGTCATGCAGTGAGTCTGAAAAGCAGCACATCTCTCCACAGACTGATATTGCTGATGGGCAAGGGCGCGTGGTGACTGTCATACACTCCGGTCACATCAGGAAAGGGAAACTATAACTCGGGAGCTCCAGCTCCGATGAGCCAAACCAGCCTCTTGTAACAAGAACGCACAGGCATGCCTGAGAGCCACTCACACATCCTTTCTTCCTCCCTATGCCCAACAACAGGCTGGGCAGAACACCACCAGTGAAGAAAAGAAAAGCAAAAAAAGAAAAAAAAAAAAAAAAAGATTTCACTGATTGAGATGAAGGGGCTGAAGAGGAAGACAGACCTTATTTCTTATTTTACTCACTTTCTTTCTCTATCACATGCTTCTTCATTTCTCCTGTCATTACATTCCCCACCAGAAAGCAAATGGCTAAAAGATCCAGCAAGCAGCTTGGGAAAAAGAGAGAAGATTAGTCAATGGCAGAGGTAAAGCAAGCAGGGGACAAGGAGCTCCCCATGCTTTGGGTAAGAGTCTGTTCAAAGGAGAGGGCTCCAACATGAAAAAGACTCAGAAAAAGGGAAAGGGGTGGTACTTCTGCAATTTATAATAAAGTATAAAAAGTGGAGGCATGCTATTTTTTCAGAGTTTAAAAGTGGATTGTAAAATAAAAGGTCATGGGGTTTTTTAACTGCCAGTAGGCAAACTTCTCTTCATTCTACAGAGATATTAAGACTGCACTTCCAAGTTGAATATTCAAGTTGTTAGCATCTGCTCAGCCCCTGCATCCAGCGTTCTGGTTAAAGGTCCTTGCTGAACACAGCTCTTTTTCCTGCTGCAATAGTGTCTCTCACCAGCAATCAATTTTCTACTCATCTTCGCACTCCCTATCCTTGCTTCTTCCCTTACCTGCCTTGGGGGTCTGGACTGTGGTCCCTGCACCAGGGCATCTCTTTTGGTACCCATCACAGATCATGTTTTGCCACAGATGGTCCACATCCATAACATTCCTCTCCCATAACCTCCCCTTTGGAAGACTGACTTACTCGTTTTGGAGGACTGTAATTTTAAGAGTTTTATGTTATCTCACTTGCTCTCCCACAACTGCATCATTGTCTTTGGAAGTATCCCTTTCAATACCCCTAAACCTTCCCTTTCTGTCACATATCAGCATTTTCTAGAACTCCCAAAACACTTCTTCCCCATACCTCATAACACAATAGCTGCTGTCTATAAATACAGACAATATGCAAAAGAAATCACACTGGCACAAATTTATTCATATTTTGCTTTGGAACAAAGAATTACTCTGGCATCACTTGCAGCATTAGGGATCTAATTTTCAAGTCAGAAAGACTTCAATTTAGCAGCATAAGACTCCAGAATATGCAGTCATTCTGCAGAATTGCAGCTTCGAATCACTTCCTGCAGATATGGCAGAATCACTAATATTCAATGTCACTTGCTGAAAGTGTAAGGCAACTGAAGCATGGCCATCTGTAATTATAAAGATTGTCCTGTTGGTGAGAAAAACATTTGATTCATACATCACTATCCTCTTACAAAAATTATTCCCCATTCATCCATGAATGAAATGGGAATTCTGCCTCAGCTGATAGTCCCCAGTTCACAAGACAGAAAGTACTTCCTATCTCTCTATCATTTGAAACCACATCCTTTAGGCCATGCTGTATCCACTTATAAAAACACGCTCTTAGCTGTACAGTGTTTCACTTAAACCTCCAATATTAGTGTGTGGCTCTATCATAAGGGACTGGCCACCTATTCACTGCTTCTCGTCTTCTGTCTAGAGCAAAGCTTTCACCTCAGTCATATCATGGAAACTTGTGGACAGCAGAACACCGTGGTCCTATTCCAAGAAGATAAAATTATCTGGATTATGGTTAGAAAATCCCCTTCTATAGGATGGAAGATTATCTCCTAGAATTTTTTTATTACCATCTGGGCTATCAACAGATTCAAGCACACAAATTTCACATGCTACAGGACCAAATGCCTCAGCCATCCTGGCAGTGCTCATTTATCAAGGCACTAGAAAAATATTCTCATTGTCCCCATATCCACACCCCTATGAATCCCAGTCTAAAATACTTACTGGTGTGAGAGTTTGGGGTTTTTTTACTCTTTTTCAAATGTGAATTTTTTAGGCAAAGCTTGTTTTGTACATCTCTAGGAAACTGATTATTCAGGTTACGAGTCCTTTATATGGAGCAGGGCTATCAGCATGAGGTAGCAAAATAGTTGCACTATTCTGAATAAGAACTAAAAAAGCTTAAGATCAAAGTTTGGACTATTCAGGGCAGGCAATTCTCAGCTTGCAACTGTAGATATAATTCATTACCGAAAAGCTGAAATGAGTGAAATCATTTCCTCTCTGAAAATACCTTATGCCAGTGTCCAGGGCTTTAAGCCATCTGGAAGGATGCAGCAAAGACATAATTCAAGTGTCCATAAAGTACTTCTTCCGTTGGAGCACACTGCCACCATTGTCATGCAAGGAAAAATGTTTCTGGGAAAATACAGAAGAATGGAGAGCTAAAACCAGAAAATAAGGTCAAACCACCAACTCAAAAGCAGATGCTAGATGTCTTGCATTTCACATAAACACTGGAGAAAACAGCAATTAATCAAAAGGAACCAGGAGAGGATTTTAAGATATCCCCACAGTTTCTACAATGGCAGAGATTCCTACTCTGACACTACCAGTTTTGATAGCATGAACATTGCCTCTCCACCTCAAAACACACACGCATGCGCTTTTTCTGAGTTCCTGCTTTTCTCCAAACCATTTCCAGAGTGTGGTTGAAGCAACAGCTCTAACCAAGGTCTAGATGTGCAACCCCACACTGCTACCCTTCAGAATTTTCCTAACTGCTCAGGAGGTGCTATTCTCTGTCCTCACTCGAACTAACGTTACATCCAGTGCTTCCAAACAAAACTTCCACTTCTGCTCTCAACATATCTCTAGCACAGATTAGAGCCTGAACAGCTGTTCAGCAGATCTGAACGCAGCAAGAGAATGAACTGGTTGAAAACTTGCTACTTTACTCCTAGAAGACACGCAAGGTTACAGAAGCATGCGAGCAGGGAGCTGCATCACCCCAGCACGCCGAGTCCCACAGCAGCAACAGCAGAGGTTGTTACCACCGGGAGCTGCAGTTCAAAGGAGATGAGGGCTGGGAGGCAGAGGAGAACAACTCAACCAAACTTCATCTCCCTTTAGCAGATGAATAAATCTTATCACCTCTGCCTGTTACAAAAACACAATTAATATCTATTTCTTTGTTTCTTTCATATTAACTAGGAAAAGGGTGTGCCTGTTGGGCCAAGAGCTCTCACACTTCTGTGACACCTGCATATTTTTTTTTTTTGAGACGTGCTGGCTCATTTGCTAATGCTAAAGGCTGATAAGTATTCCTGAGTGATGGCAGATACAGATGGTTTCCCTTTGCTAGAAAGCTGCCTTCACTGGACTATCATTATTCCTAAAGGCATTTGTCATTGTGGCTCCAATTTTCATCAGTATGAAAATTAAAGTTGCAAAAATTGTGTTTGGGATACTAAACCCCTCCCTTTCTGTCCTAATTTCAACCAATAATGGAATAGTATAATACAATAATAAAAAGATAAGCATATATGTCCTGTGCAGTGAAACATAGAAATAGATTAGAAAGGACTCACTAGAATCTCATCTGACCTTCAAGATGGCTATAAAACATTAACACCAAGGTATGTGTTTTCCATACATCACATTTTAACAGCTCAGTTTAAAGATCTTACACAAAATAGCGTGCACTATGACATAGGCTCCATTGGGCAAGAGACAGAATCCCAAACTCCAAAAGCAGCAACTCTTCAAATGTTGTATGGAAAGCAGAGCATTTTGTTCCACTTTCATTGACACAAATAGAAAATAAAGTAGTTGCACTTCTATTTATACTACCAAAAGAATACAACCTCTTTTTATCAACGTAACTCTGTACTGAAAGGCATCAAAGCTTCTCCTCCCTGCAAAAATTCCAAACAGAAATAGCTAGCTCTCTTGTACTCATTCCTGAACTGTGGCTGATCATCAAAACCTTTTGATTTCCCATTTTCAAGCTTTTCAAAAATCACAATACTTTGGTAAAAACTCTGTCAGGTTCTGCCTTCTCCAGGATGCAGGATTATGTTTATCTTATTTTGCTATTGAACTCTTCAGCAGTTCTGTTGTATTTCAAAGCAGAGCGCCTTTGCGCATAGCTATACCTCATGCCCTGCTCGATTATTTACTAATACTTCTTATTTAACTCCATTGTTGGATCAGTCAAGACTGGATTAAGGCAAAACATTCTTAGTTGAATGTCCTGAGTATGAAATTCAGGCAAAGAGCACAGCACACAGTCCCTGGGACAAAGCCCTTGCAGTGCCTCTGCAAGTATTTTTGACAGCTTTATTCTTTAAGGTTTTATGGAAGCTATCCACTCTTCTCTTGATTTCATTTCATAGGCTGTGTGTTTCTCATAGGGGTCTTCCAGTCCTCTGGAATCCCTTGAAAGATTTTTTTTTTCTGATGTTTTTCTTTAGTAATAATACAGCTTGCTGTTTTGTCAGATTTCTTCTTGCATGTTAGCTCTTCATCGTGGGATTAGTTTATTCTGGAATTAACACTACATGTTTATGGCAGCGAATGGCACGCTGACACGCTGGTTCTCTCCCCCACCCGCCGGGAGTGGGGACCGGCCGCCCGGCCCCCAGATGGTGAAACTAAAGTTCGGAAATTCAAACCCCCTTGCTTTGTAACACATCCTCAAAGAGGAGGCTAGGTGCGGCTGGGCGTGATTCCCAGCATAAAAATTCAGTAACAACTGGTTTGTTAATAAGCAGGCATTCTGCAATACAGCACCGGGGATTGCTCCTCCACAAGTGGTCCACTGGGTCAGCACAGCACGTCAGCTCATGTACAGGAAAATCATGCATATCCCTCAGATTTCCTGGAAAGACCAGTCTTACGATGATGAGTTCCCGGAATTCATTTACATAATCCAAGCACGTGCTATAAAGTTATGGTTAGGGTCTTTTCATCCTCAGGTGGTCGTCCATAGTCTTCCTCATGTTGTCCACTAGTTGAACTTTGGGCTTCTTTTGTCCATATATAGTCATTGAATTAGCTTATCAGTCCTTCCGCCTCGGAGTGTTACAAGAGGATCAATTTAAATTAGTTCTTTGGTACTTATCTCGGCACAAACTTCCTGAGTTCCCATTATCAGTGGTTTTCTCAGAAAGCCTAACGAGCTTACTCAGGTCTGTTTTAATCTTGTCAGGATTTCTTGCCTACCATCAACTCTGCTCAGCAAGTAACTAAAACTACCCTTGCAGGGGAGAAAAACTCAAGAGAACAAGGATACAAGTGTTAAAAAAAAAAAAAAAAAAAAAAAAAGGAAGTATAGCTTTTATGTATCACAGTAAGGTCTTAGTCAAGGATTGTCGGGGATATAACCCTTTCACTGGGGCTAAACCATGACAATACTGCACAAATAATATATATTAAGCAAGGGTGATAGCAAGAAAGGGTGATAGCAAGAGGGAATAAGCTGAAGATGGAAGGGCTCTCCATTAATATTGCATGACCTGGGAAAACAGATTGCACAAAACAACACTAATTCAACAAAAGGGAGAAGGAACATAGGACCACTGATCATAGAATCATAGAAAGGTCTG
>KL271579.1:9955-20776 GCA_000699545.1 Podiceps cristatus | reverse complement strand
CACATGTGTTAGTGGTGACCTTGGCAGTGATGGGTCAACGGTTGGATTCGATGATCTTAAAGGTCTCTTCCAACCTGAATGATTGTACGAGAGGTGGGTCCCTGAGCGGGGTGCCCTGCGAAGCTGCCCTCTGCTCGGGGCAGTGACCGCTGCGGGGCGATGGCCAGGCCATGCAGGGGTGTGAGGACCAGCCTGGGCTGTGCTGGGGTCTTGCCCCGCTGCAGCCTGTGCCCCTGTGGTGTTGGTCTTTTTTTTTAGTTGGTGTTTTGAGTTGCTAATACTGGGGGCTGGTTTTCTGTAGGACAGACAGGAGAAGGGCAGAACCCAGCAGAGCTCTGGCAGTCTCTTGTCTGGCCGATGCCTCAGCAGGACTCCAGCCGCAGAATGGTCTCTCAGCCCTTGCCTAAGCTGTGTCTCCTTTCCTGAGGCTCAGACCTCTTCTGAAATAACATTATTTGCTCCACTTGAAGCATTAACCTCCTTCTGTGCCAGTGCTTTACTTCTGGGTTTGTCACCAGGGTCCTGGATGTCATTCTACTCTTCTTCCAAGTTTTTCTTTCAAAGAGCCAGACTTCCACACCTTCTCAATGCGAGCTGCCCTCTCACTCCACTTGAGCCTCTAAATTATTGAAAAAGAAAAAAAGACAAGCTAAATCCAAATCAGGGACATTGCACGTATTCCACGCTTCCCTGGAAAACACCCCCTTTGGAAGAGCTGCCCCGTCCGTCCCCTCCGTGCCTGTGGTTAGCTGTGTCTGGGGATGCACGGGGCATCGCCCACCCTGCAGACGCATGTACCTCTAAAGCGTCCTTGAGCCACAGCCAGCCCTGGCTGTGTGTTCAGGCTGGTCCAGAGTTGGCCAGTTTTGCAGTGGACCTCTTGTGAAGCGAGATCCTACATCTTTCATCCCGCCTCGCACACATAGACACACATCACCTCCGAGCTCCTCCAGCCTTCCTGCTGTGCCAGGTCTCAGGTCAGGATGGGACATCCCGGGACCTCAGCTGTTCCTGGAAGGGGCATTTGAGGTTAAAATTTTACATATTCTGTGGGCAGACGGAGAAGCCTGGGGAGCAGCCTGACCTTCTCTCCCGGAGCTGCTCCGTCCCAGGGTGCGCTGGCGGCAGCGGAGGGGGGACGTGGCTGTCGTCCAGGCGCGGAGCTGACGCTGCCTTCGTGCAGCACTCCGACACCACGTAAACGGCTCTTCCTCCTCCTCTGCAGGTGAATCTGGTCTTGAATGAAGGGAAATCCCTGGGCCTCATGATCCGAGGAGGGGCAGAGTATTCTCTGGGCATCTACATCACCGGTGTGGATAAAGGCTCGGAAGCAGAGAGCACTGGCTTGAAGGTAAGAGTCACCCCAGAGTGGGCTGGGGCGGGAGGCAGAGCCTCACGCGCTGCGGCTGCAGGGCCGTGTCGGCATGGAGCTGCTGCTGTTCCTACCCCCTTGGCTGTCCCCAGCCGAGCAGGGCTCTCAGCGGAGAGGTCAGCGTTGCGTCTCTGGACACAGATTTTCAGGGCAGGTTCTTTGGGCATTTTGGTTACTAAGCCTGGAGGGATCAAGGTGGTTGTGCAGAGAGAAATGCAGCCTTACAGTGTCTGGAGTGTGCTTGCCTTCTGCCTTAGCACACTCCCACACCCGATTTTTCCCACTCAAGATAGCCTGGGGATATTTTTGGTGTGGATATCTACGTGGCAGGTGAAGAAAGTCACTCTCACTCCCTGAGCTGGCCAGGAAGAGTTTTCCATTAAAGCTCCTGGGCCTGTGCCCTCATTGTGCATCTCGCATCCGAAGCCGTTGGGTTTGGAGCTAGCGTTTGCCCGCCTGCGGGGCTGGGTTTAGCTGCGGCGGTGAGAGGAGGCCAGGCTGGCTGCACCGGAGCTGCTCCTTTCCTCCGGCAGCACTGGCATTCGCAGGGATCGTCTCTTAAGCAGAAACAGCAGGATCACCCTCGGGGCTAGAGCAGAGCTGGTCTATCAGCAGCCTAACTTGGTGTGACCGTCAGCTACCTCAGGCCCTTCATACTCAAACAGGTCCCTAAAGGTTGCTCTGTGGTTTGGCTGGGCCCTTCTGAGGCCTCACTGGTCCAGAGTTGGCCAGTTTTGCAGTGGGTGCACTTTGTGAAGTGAGATCCTTTCATCCCGCCTCGCACACATACACACACATCACCTCCAAGCTCCTCCAGCCTTCCCGCTGTGCCAGGTCTCAGATCAGGATGGGACATCCCGGGACCTCAGCTGTTCCTGGAAGGGGAATTTGGGGTTAAAATTTTACATGTTCTGGGGTGTTCACCAGTAAAATAAGTTGAAAAGGGAGCCATTGGACTTTGGGTGTATCTCTGTGCTGCTCATGAATGGGGCATGTTTGAGACTCAGACCCCTCAGGCTGTAGCATTTTATTTCATCACTCAGGGTTTCTTTCATGGCATTTTTTTTCCTCTCTAAATGACTCAACTCCATGCAATCACATCGTGCCCTTTTTTGTTTCCTCCAGTGCAATCCCATGCGCTCTGAGGGGCAGTTCTTTCCCTGCTCCTTGTGTCAGTCAAGGTTTGATGGATGTTAAACTCCTGAACGCTCTTTCAGTCCCCTGCAATGGTGCTGGGCTGCTGAGGTTCGAGAGGTGATCTGCTCTGATCCCCTTTCTGTATTGTGAGCTGATACGTGTCTCTCTTGATCAGCCCTGGACAGTTTAGGACTAAGCCTTCAGCTTTGCTTCAGTGGCCCCATAAAGTCACTTAAATCTGTCAAGACCGGTAGAATGAAGAGGGTGGACAGACTGGTGGAGAGGGCTGTGATTTGGGCTGGGACAGATACAATCCTGTCCCTCGAGTTGCTTTGGCACAAAAGCCTGGGCCCATCTCGCTGGGCACTGAGGTCACCAGGGTTCCCTTTATAGCCAAAGGAGAAAGAGGGAGACGTTTGGGGGGGTAACTCAACCACTTCTCAAGGTAACTGTCTGCTGCAGGCTCCTCTTTCTCTCTTCTGACTCTTGATGGCACAGAATGAAAATGCTGAACTTGGAGATTTGGATCAATCAGAGCCTGAATCTCTCTCTCGGTCCCTAACAGGGACACAGGGCTTTGGGCCCTGTGCTGTATGAGAGGGTCACTTGGGCACTAGGGACGAGGAGCTGTGGGAACATCCTAAGGAGACAGCCGACTGTGTCTCGGGGCAGCAAGAAGTGAAAGCTGCTGCTGGAAACTCCCCGCAAGACCATCCTCCTCTCCCAGAGCGTGCGTTACCCCCCTGGGCTGGGCACCTTGCAGCCGCTCTGCCTGCGCACCGGCCGGGGAGGCAGCCGTCTCCCGGGGATGTCAGCCCACGCTCAAGGTTGTGGCGAGGGGCAGCAGGGACAGTGCTTGAGGATTTCAAGACAGAGATGAGAAGAGGCACAGGGCAATTTAGTTCTTCCTAAAAGAGCTGGAAAAGAGAGGGACTGGCTGGAGCTGCCCCGGGTGTCGCATGGTGACTTTGCTGCGGCAGAGGACCAGCCACCTGAATCCAGCCTCTTTGTCCCCGGCGCCTGCTGGCTCCGTGCCGGAGTGTCAGACTCCACCTCCTAAACACCAAAAACCTGAAAGATTAAAAGCAGGAAAAGAAAAAGAAGTTGCATTGGTTTCCTGAGGTTCTCTCTGTTTCATGTTTAGTGCTTCCATGTTGCTCCAAATCCCTCTCTCCGCTGCACGGGGAAAATCGCTGCCTTTCCTGGTTCAGTCCGTTTGCTGCTGAGCTCAGCATGGCCAGCGTCGCGCTGCCAACTCGCACACCCAGGAGAAGTCACAGCAGCGTGACGCACGGCTTTGTCCCTCCACCTCTCATTTCGTGCCTGCTGGAAGGCAAGAAAATAACCCCACGCACACTGTAGTCGAAGCACGCGGTGCGTGTGTGCTGCTCCTCTCCGTCCCTGCCGAGCAAGGCCCCGCTCCGTGGTAATTGCACGGCAGAGCCGCTGCTTATTATTGATTCTTTCTCTCTCTCCTCGCTGTTCTGTTTTCCAGGAGCTGATTTGTGTGTGCCAGCAGGCCGATGCTATTCTGAATGTCAGGCTTCACGTGATTTCAGATATGCACAGACACTTCCCGCCTTGATTGGTGTGTGCTGCAGGCCGTAAATTTAGAACTGCTTGGGGGTTTGGAGATAAAGAAAAGCCTTTTATGTTCTGCCGTTAGACACGGTCGGGTGTAGACTGCATCCGCGGGCGCCGTGCGTGGTTCCAGGTGGTGGTGGAAGGGACGCGATACCATGAGGAGGGAAGAACTGATGGGTAAATGTCATTTCCAGATAAGTTCTTGCTCTCTAAAATAGAAAAATTGTGGGTTTGCTCAGTGTGGGCCCAACCCAGTCTTGCTGGAGTCAATGGGAAGGTTCCTGCTGGCTTCACAGGCAGTGGATACTTCTGTGGGTTTCACTGCTTCCGCCGAATTTGTTACCAGAATTGTTTGTTGAGTTGGTTTTGTGACACTTTTCATTTCAGGGAAAACCTTCTTGCGTCCATGGCACCAAATCAGAATTTTTGAATGTTTTAATAACATGTTTTACATCTCCCTTAAATTTTGATTAAAGGGAGAACAACGTGGTATTGAAAGCCAGTCAAAATCGAGGAAGTTGCATTTGGGCCCAAAAGCAAAGCTGGCTTTCGCTGGCTACAGAAAGGGGGGCCGTGGCCCTGAGAAGTGGATCTCCCAGAGATCTCCCAGCGGAGATCGAGCCCCGCTGATGCCAGTTTGGGTGCCACTGCCCTGCTCCCGCCGGCGTCGTGGCCACGAGGCAGAGCGCTCCGCGGTGCCAGCAGAAGGCAGCCGCATCGCTGCAGTCAGTCAGTAATTAAATATTCATACTCTTGGCCTTGGCCGCCTTCATGTTTATTCATTCATGAAAGTTCTGACAGTGTGTTCTTTGGGCATGTTTTAAAATACGCTGCCTCGGTGTGAGTTCTCAGGCTGAAAAAGCGCAGGTTAGAGGAGGGCTGCAAAGGAGGGACGTGAGCCCGTCTTGTTTGCTTTCGGCTTCTGTCCTTCCTGCCTCCTTCGTGACGCTGGCAGCGGTGCCGTACAGCAGCCGAGCTGCTTCTGCTGGCGTTCGTGGCTCTGCTCATCCCCTTTTCTTCCTCGTTCCTTTTTTTCTGCTGGTGTGTTTTGTCAGGATTTTTTTTTAAAGCCAATTTTTTTTCTCTCTCTCCTTGACCTTTACATCAGAAATAGCAGATTTCAGGTAGCTTGCTTTGTGCAAACAGTGCAGTACCGAGTTCCCAGCACAAAGGCTGGGGTAAAAAGAGGCTACCACAATCAATGTATATCCATAGGCAAGAGGAGAGAAAAAGAGAGACTATAAATAGGAAGAGGTGAATGATTTTACATCATCGGTGGCAGTCATGAAGCTGCCTCTTGAAAACTGGCTTGTATTTTGAGGTCTGCACGTAGCCAAAGATACTGAAAAAAAGAAGATGACAAAAGAGCCCTGTGGCTGCCTCGGAGTCTGGGGAATAAGCTGTATAGTGAGAAATTCGCTTTGGAGGTGTGTGGTTGTGGTACGCGAGATGTAATGTTGGCGGCAGCGCGGAGCGGTCCCTCGGACAGTGTCGCCGTCATGGGGACGGGGCACCGACCTTGCTTAAATTCCTCCTCTTCTCTCTACCAGAAACCTCCCCGCAGCAGCGCCAGCACCGCTCACTGTCTCTTCTCGCCTTCTTTGCTTTCATTTCCAGTCTGTATCTGCTTTGTTCCTCCTCGTTGGACTGCAGGGTGTTTGGGGGAAAGACGGTGCTTTCAGCCAGCCCTTGGCACCCGCTGTTCCCCCACCTCGCTCCCAGATCTGTCTCTCCTCCTTCCGACAGGCTCTGCTGGCCTCGTTGGACACGGATCGTCTGCCCCGACCTATTTCTCTCCTGGGGAAGTCAAGTACCTCCTTACTGCTCAGCAAGTCTTAATTCGGCCATTTGCAAATCGTTTCATACTTTTTCTTGCCCATATTTTTAATTTTCCTAAGGTCTGCTTTTGGCAATTATTTGTGCTAGAGAGAGACTCCTTCTACTTTAGTGGTATCCACGAGTGTAATTTAACCTCTCTTCCAGCACATTAGTGGCATTAAATAAGACTAGTGCTACTGCCAAACCATTTGGCATCCTATTAGCCCTGTTATTCGCAGCTCAATTTGGTGTCATTTAACATTAACTCATGTTTAAAATCTCTCACCTATTTTTCTGTCCGTGAGACTGAATTTCTCCCAGAGCCAATTTTGATTATTTTTAAGAGACTTTAGGCGCTCAGAACCCTTGTCGTAAGTCCATTAAATTTCTCTTGACTGCACCTCCCTTTCCCATGCTGTTCTGTCTCCAGGAAGAGCAGGAGCCAAGCCCCTGCCCGAGGTGTGTTATTTCTGAACTCTGCTTCTTGCCTGCCGCCTCCACCTTTTGCGTGTCGTGTTCAGCCCCTGCCTTTCAGCGCAGGTTTTTCCCCAGGAGCTGAGCACAATCCCATTTCCAGAAGTGGTCAGGCACGCAGCAGGTCCTGTTGTGTCCACCCACCATTAGCTAAGCACAACTGAAAACTTGTTCCTGAAGTATCCGGAGCAATAATTTTTCTGTGTTTTCTTATAACTTTTTGTGTGTTGTTATTTTTTTTTTTTTTTTCCTGTGCCGGTTTGGAGCTGTGCGTGCAGGAAATAATTTGCCAGGGTCAATGTTTTTTTAGTAGATGGTTCGTTTGCATCTCTGCAGTCTTTTGGTATCTTCCCAGTTGTCCTTGACTTTGGGGGGAAAAAAAAATATTATTATCTACGTTAATTAGCAAAAATCCTTTCCAGCTTTAATAGGAGCCTCTCATCAAGATAGGCTGGCTTGCAGGCATTTGGGCTGTCCAATGACTCCCTTATCTGCCCTTCACCAGCAATTATTTTTGCAAGGTCTTTTTTTTCCCCCTGCACGAGGTGCTCAAACTTATCCAAGTGTTTTGTGGCTGGTTGTTCTCACCCGGTGTTAATATTCCGGCAGCACCAGATAGAGGTGGTCTTGTGCTGGCACTGCACTGATGGCGCGGAATTGACCAGAGAGCCGGGAAGGACTTTGAATAAATGTTGAGGCAGCGATGAAGGACAGACAGATGCAGCAGCTTGTCTGAGGCCCCTCTGGTCTCCCTGATCCGGTGAGGGCTTGCCGGTTCCTTTTGGTCCACTCTTGAAGGGAGAAGCTAAAGAAAGGTGATTAAATCTGTATAACTGTCTCAAACAAAAAGTCATGAAAGTTTAATCCCTGATATGGGAAACTATTAAAGATTCATAATTACAATAAAACTGTCTAATCGAATTTGGATTTTCATTGTTTCAGTGCTGCAGTGAGCCCGGTGCTCCTTAGATGAGCAGCAAAATCCACTCCAGTGGATTAGAGAGACCTGAGAGGTGATACTCATTCACCTGAACGTGTGTTTCTTTTGGCAGTTTAGGCACTTGAATAATTTGCCCTCCCTGTTATGTTGGTGGTCAGCAATTTTTGGATTGTTGGTTTAGAGCTGACAGAGCTCGAAGGGAACCTGAGATATTTCTGGAGTCTGATGGTTGGGAATGTGGTCATTGCTGTCGTTTGCCTTCCCTTGGGCTCCTTCCTTCCCGTTTCTTGGTCTCCGTGGATCGGCTCAGGAGCGGCTGGCTGCCTCTGGCTCCCTTTCTGCAGCTGGTTCACAGGGACGAGGTTGCTCCAGGCTGTCTTCTCTTTCAAACCGGGGAAGTTTCACATCCCTGGCACATGATTTTGGCAACCGATCTCCACTCCGCAGTCCGCTGGGGTAGGTGTGAGTGTGTGTGTGTGTGTGTGTCCCCACCCGACACAGCTCTGCTCTGGGCTCTCTCCCCTCCAGGCAGCTGGTGCAAAGGGCCTCCGTCCCCTGGTCGTGCCCTGCCAAGTCCGGCCCCTGCCCGCTGCTGTCTCCCGTCCTTCTGCGGGGAAAGTCGGAGGGGGGAAGGCCAGCCAAGGGCAGGCGGCTCTGTTTGCAGGGCCTGCTGCTTTGAGCATCCTACTGGAGCCAAAGCAGGGGGTGGTGGAGCAGGACCTGGCCGGGGCCTCGCAGCGACGATGCAACACATCTGTCGCGTTCTCCCTCTGCCCCTCTGGCTGCAGGCTTGCAGCCGCCCAGCGCGAAGGCGTTGGCTCCCTTCTTGGCTGGGGCTTTCTCTCTTCCCTGCATCCTCTCTTTTCCCTCGTCGGCTGTAACCTGCCCCATTAACAGCACTTAGAAAGACGGCAAGCAGAGGGCATCGGCTGGGCCGGGGGGGGGCCAAACACCCGGGGCCTTGTTTTTGGCAGGGGCTGGGCTCTCCTGCGCGGTCACAGCCCTGCAGTCCACCAGCCCCTCTGTATGTCGCAGAACTGTCCCCAGAAGAATGAGGCAGCTCTGCCTGAGGTCACTGGATGAAGCTGAACGCAGAACCGAGCTCTGCTGCACCCGAGCTGCGTCTGCTGCTTTTGCTCCAGGTTCTTTTCTCCTATTGATGCCGCTCAGAGACTCTGGCTTATGCTCCCGCTGCACCCGCACCCTTGGCTGGTCACACTGCGTCTGGGATGGCCTCTCACCGCCGGGCAGTGTCCCCGAAGGTGGCTGCTGGCAGGGTCAGACCCTGCTCACAAACACCCTCACCCCAGCGGGACTCTCGGGATGGGATTTGCAGCCCGAGGTGGATCAGTGGCTCTCGGGAGAAGCACAGAGCCAGGGGCCTGCTGCCCCATCGCCTCTGACAGAGCCTTGCTAAGTCGTGTGCACTCCTGCTGCCCAGGGACTCTCCTCCAGCTCGCTGCTCTTCTCTCTACCTCATTTCTCATAAAGATCGCCTCTCGGGTGGTCTGAACGGTGTCTGTCACACCACAGACCTCAAGACAGCCATGGTTGCGGCTGGGGGTCTCTTCTGGGCCACGCAGCAGGATTGTTGTGTCTTTCCTTCCCCATTCTTGTGCTCTCTCTGCCGAGGATGCCCTCATGGGGACGCCTGGAGAAGCCACGGTTGGGTTTTATCAGTACTGCATCTGATACCATGACAGATCCCACCGGCCCTTCGCTGGATGCACTAGTAGAAGGAAAGCGTTGTCCTGGGAAGACACAGCGAGAGCAGTGGATGCCTTGACCGAGGTTCTGCTAGCCTCAAAGCCTCAATGGTTGTTGGGTCAACAGTCTGGATGCCATAGATGTAGCCGCATGGGCCAGCAGAACTCGAGTGGGAGTGTGCACACAAGTGTGCAGGTTGCCCATATGTGTGTCGGTCCTACTGCCATGGCCTGGCCTTCTCCCAGCTGAGCTGGCCATGCCGTGCCTGGAGAGCGGCCGATGCAAGCCCTGGTCCTGTGCTCTTGCGAGCTTCAGCACGGCTCTAGCATAAACCAGAGGCGATGTCCAAGGGCAGGGGCTGTACTGTGGTTTCCAGGTTGGCCGCTGCCTCCTTGGAGCGGCAGCTGGCTTCCCCTCCAGGCCGGAGCGGTCGCCGGATCTCTCGTGCTTTACGTGAGCTGCGCCGTGCTGAAAGGAAGCCTATGGTTAAGCAAAGATATGAAAGAGCAGGTTCAAAGAGATGGCTTATCAGAAGCAGGGTGAATTGCGATACCGGAGTGAGGTGGAGTGGCATGGAACGCCCTTGAAACAAAGAGGAAGAGGACCTGGGATGAAGGGGGAAATGCCAGATGAGCGCTGTGTCCTGAACGGGGCCAGGCTGTCGGGGAAGCGCCGGATTACAGCAAAGACCCCGGCCACAAACAGAAAGCTCTGGGGAGCAGCTGGGGAGGAAATGGGAGGAGAGGAGAGATGAAATCCAGCTGTCTCGGATCCTACAGCTTACAGAGTGTGGGCTGTGGTGAGACGCTCGGGTTGAACCCTCCCTGCTGCACAGAGATCCAGAGGTTCGGGGCTTCCACAGATGGTTCCTGGCCTCCTGGATCAGCAGGAGGGATTGGGGCTGGAAGTCTTGATGTACTTTGGGGGATGTTTCTAACCAAACGGGTCTGTAGATCTGGTTAATTGGGCAGATTGAGCTGATTTGGGATCCTAAACAGGCCCCTCTGGGCTCCGCAGCCTGGTCTTTTACCGGCTGTCAGCTTGGGTGCTTGGTCTCCAGCCACCAGCGCTTGGCCCTTCTCCCTCATCTTTCTTGATTGCCGTGGTCCTGGTTTGGCAGTGGGGCAGGCTGAGTAGCTGCTCCCTGGTGGGAGCAGAAGGCCTGTTCCTGCCAGGAGAGCCCCCAGGGGCTGCCAGGCTCACCCCTTCCCAACTCCACAGGTAGGAGACCAGATCCTGGAGGTGAACGGCAGGAGCTTCCTCAGCATCCCCCACGACGAGGCGGTGAAGCTGCTCAAGTCTTCCCGCCACCTCATCATGACAGTGAAGGACATCGGGAGGCTGCCCCATGCCCGCACCACCGTGGACGAGACCAGGTGGATAGCAAGCTCCCAGATCGGAGAGACCCTCGTCAGCTCGGCAGGGTAGGTGCTTGGTGCGCCCCGCGCAAGCTTGCCGACCCAGAGCTCCCGTGAGGTACCTGCAGGCACCCGGGGTGGGTGTGGAGTGGCAGCGTGTGACACGGTGGCAGCCTGACACACTGCGATGTCCGTCAGTGCTTGGGTGGGAGGTCCCCAGGTCCACTGCTTAGTGGATCCGGTCTTGGATAACACGCTGCTGCCCCTTCCCTGTTCTCTCAGACCAGAAGCTTTTAGCCGACAGGCACAGAGAGGAGATCTCGTACCAGATCTCGTGCCAGACCTCAGGTGGCGAGTGAGAGACGAGCCCGCGGTGCTCAGTGCTAACTGACCTTCTCCCTCCTTGCAGGGCAGTGGGTGATCGTGCTGCG
>KL271578.1:0-22060 GCA_000699545.1 Podiceps cristatus | reverse complement strand
CTGATCTGACTAAACCTGTTGAGCTTTTTGTACATGAAAGACAACATCTAGCTCTTGGAGTGCTGGGTCAGCGGTTGGGATCCTGGAAGCAACCAGTGGGATACTTTTCCAAACAACTCGACATTGTGAATAAAGGATGGCCGGGATGTTTGCGTGCTGTGGCAGCAACAGTTTTGTTGATCCAAGAAGCTCGAAAGCTGACCGTGGGTTAAAAGATGGTCGTGTATATACCACACATAGTAATAACTGTCTTGGAGCAAAAGAGGGGTCATTGGTTATCTCCCAGCAGAATACTGAAATATCAGGTTGTGCTATTGGAACAAGATAATGTGGAATTAAAAACCACAATGATTGTTAATCCAGCAATGTTCCTGTCAGCAGAAAGCCCGATAGAGGGTTTAGAACATGACTGCTTGTTAACTATCGAACAAGTCTATTCCAGCAGACCAGACCTGAGAGATGAACCTTTGGAAAATCCTGATCTGGAATTGTTTACTGATGAAAGCATCTTCGTACAGGAAGGAAAGTGAATAGCCGGATATGCTGTCGTCACCCCCACCAAGGTATTGGAGTCAGGGACCCTGCCTGCAAATACCTCAGCACAGAAAGCAGAATTAGTGGCTTTAAAGAAGGTTCTGCGTATGGCAAAAGGATGGAGGGTAAATATCTGGACTGATTCTAAATATGCATTTGGTGTGATCCATGCTCATGGAGCTATTTGGAAGGAAAGAGGACTGCTATCAGCCCAGGGATCATCAATAAAGCATACAGAAGAAATTCTCCAACTCCTGGAAGATGTGCAGAAACCTAAGGAAGTGGCGGTAATACAGGCTAAAGCTCATCAATTCGGGCAGACCACTGTGAATATAGGTAATCGATTGCCAGATAAAGCTGCAAAGGAGGCTGCATCACAAGGTATCCTTGCATTAGTACCAGTAAAACAGATAAAAATTCCAAACTCAAAACCAAAGTATAGTAAATTGGATGATCAATTAGCAGAACAATTGAAAGCCTCACAGAATACAGAAGGATGGTGGGTAATGCCAGAAATGCAGGTAGTAGTAACCCCACAAGTTATGATGGAACTTGCAAAAGAAAAACATGAGCAAACACATTGGGGTGTAGATGCTATGGTTTCAAGCTTGAAAACATCTGTATTGTGTGTAGGGATGACAGGAATAATTAAGTCTACCGCTTAAAGAGAGAACATACTAAAAATTGCCCTCATTCGAATTGTTATGCAAGCAGTAACTAAGAGACAGGATTTAAGTGATTCAACCGAGACACTCCCACCATCATACAGTGAACTGGATTATCAACAATGAAGCATTGATTTAAATGGAAGTATTGAAAAGATGATTATTTCAAAACTTCCAAAGGGGGGAAACGTAACCAAAATAATGATGAAATTGTTATGTATCTTAGTTTGTAGCACTGAGGAGTTGGCCAGGACTGCCGAGATTGAGAGCCAAGCAAGTGAGGGGGAGATCGCGACCACCAACTCATTGACCACCTACCCAAATGATACCACCTACTCAAAAGAGAACAATGGAAGTGCACCACTGAGTCTGCGCAGTAATGTACATGGGAAGCGAGAAAATCTATACCAATCACTAGAGAGAATGTTATTGATTATGTATGAATATAATAAATATGCATGTATTTGTTCTGTATAACCTGACTGAAACAGGTACCAGGTATGCACGTTAGGTGGAGCGATCCCCCGTGCATCCAGTGCCATGAATAAAGAATGCCTGCCTTCTAACACTACATTGGTGTTACAAGGTTTATTCCCAATTTCGGTGACATAGGTGAGGTTTGCTCTTTTGGAAGCTGAAACAAGTAACAGAGTTGGTTTCATATTAGCAGAGCAGTGAAGAGTTTTTTCCCTTCAAGAGGGCCAATGTCTTGCCATGAAGTTTAAGTTCAGGAACCTCTAGTGATGAATCTGCTACTTAGTCTTCAGACTGAGAATGTGGTTTCAGGATTGTATTTGTTTCCATTTCTGTTCCCAGGAGCCCTGTCTCCTCCATTCCCAACTATGTGCAGAAGGGACACAGTATTTGCATGTCGATTTAACTTTAATGGAAAACACTACACAAATAGGAGAGGAAGTGCACCACCAAACACAATAGAGGGAAAATTTTGGAAATTTTGAGATTAATTGTGGCTCTGACAGTAATTAAATGGGCTGTTCCAGCTATGGACTATGTGTTTTTTTATAAAGCACAACATTAAACACAGATAAGATTAATGCACATGGACTTGGCCACAGGACAAGTTTCATTTTGGTGAATCCAGTAATTTTGTCACCTGTTTATAACCTGCTTTGTGCATAATGTCTTCACAGCAGAAGGTGAGCAACTGCAGTAATTAGTTAGGTCTTTTCCAATGTCTGGCTATTATTCGGCAGGCTCTGTACAGTGAATGTGTCTTTTGACATCTTGATGCTTGAGTTGATGTTTCAGAGTTCACGTGCTGATGGAATGAAATAGCACTGATTATCCTCCCCCAGATACCCCTTGCAAGGACAAACCAGGCAACAGCTCTGTAGTCAGAAAAAGCTAGACAACACAAAGCACGACTAGAAGATCTCCCCCCCCCCGCCCCCCATGTTCTGGATCTAGGAGTAGGGTTATGTGATAAAGCTGGTTTGCTTTTCTAGTAAATGGCAGCCCTTCATGGCTAACTGGCTGGCTTCTTGGTGCAATGTGTTATTGTTCTGTCTCAAATGAAAACGCGCTGGATGGAATTAGGAATGTGGGGCTAAGTGCCAAGGAAAACATTTCTCTGGCCTAAAAACCTGCCACCACTCAGCACCTGTCTGGGCATGAATTGAACATTGTAGCAGTTGACCCACTGCAGTCTGACTGATAGATGTGTGAAATTTTTAGCTGTGTGTTCTCAGTACTTGAGCACCCTCCTGGGAAAAAAGCATATGAAGCACATTAGCTTAACCCCTTTTGTGGAGAGTGGGCAGCCTAGAGTGAGGGCTGGCTCATTTTCTTTTCCTGCTCTTGTTTGTGGAAAATGGGGAGAAGTAAACCACTTGCAAATCAATGCAAATTCCCATTAGGTTAAAGACACTGGAGGATGGTGGCAACTGGGGAAACAGGGAAAGAATGGGAGCAGGAGAGATGGACCCAACCTAGAAATCATAGAAACATAGAATCATAGACAGGTCTGGTTTGGAAGGGACCCCAAGGATCATAGAGTTCCACCCCCCCTGCCACAGGCAGGGACACCAGCCTCCAGGCCTGGGTCTACACAAGGTTTCCCGGGGCCCAGTCCAACCTGGCCTTGATGTATATTCAGTTTAGGAAAAAAATCTCGGTTAGTATTTACTTCTCGAGGGGAAATTCTAATTGTAACGGCTCAGCAGTGGTAATTTGTGACCGTGGAATGATCTGGCATGGAGGGCAAGGAGGCCCAGATGCAAGAAGGGGTTAAACTGGTTGGAAGTAGGAATGCCAGAGGCAGAACAGACTGCTTGCAAGAGAGTGAAATTTTGCTTGGTGATAAGAAACAGCCTGGGCATTGTGTTGTAGATCATCCTGGAATGTGAGCACTAAGGGGCCCAAGCTCAGGGGTCACCTTTGGGCAACAGAGCTGGGGTGGGGGACAGTCCCAGGTCAGGGCTTACTTGCCCCATGCAAGTGCCGTCAGGATTGCTGCTGGTGCAAGTGCTTATAAGGAATCAGCTTCTGATGCATCTTTGCAGACTCCGTGTAGGTCTGTGTACTGTGGTAGGACAGTGCCTAACACATTGTTCACTAAATTTTTCATTAATTTTTAAAGCACAAACAGGTGTTTAGTTCACCTAGAGGGGTACCCTAAAAGTTTACCAACAGTTCCCTTCTCTGTTTGATTCTTTCTGATATGGTTGCTCAGCACTAAACATGAAACAAACCATTAACAAATTGTAGGAAAATTCTGGAGTTCTACACAGTGTAATTTCACCTGTCTGATCCTACTTTAAGACTTCTAATGGACCTGTAATGATCTACAGGTGTCAGCCATTCCCCATGGAAGTCTATGTGAGAACTGCTTTAAAGAAAACATTTAAGTAAAATAGAAAACAAGGGCTAAGCAGCCTGAGGCAGGATATAAAAGAAATATGTGCGAAGCGTCATAAATCTTGAGATGAAATGGCATCCTCAGAAAAGATGTCTGGTTAGTTGTGCCACTCAAAAAATTCAGGCTTCATATATTTGGGTCATAGATGAGTCTGAATTTTTAAAACTAGACTTTTCTCGAGTTTTCAGTGAACTTGGTGAGCTCACCGTTGCAGCTGAAGCTTGGTAAAACAACAGAGCTTTCCAGATGTCTGAAGTCGGACATGAGCTCTCGCTTGCCCTCTGGAGGAGCCTCAGTTATTTAACTGATTATTAACTTATTATTAACGATAATTAGCCTCCACAGGATAAAGTTAGACTCTATGAAATCATCTTACCCTGCCTTATTTGTGTGTGGTTTCTTTAATTCAGAAGAAACTTCCTTGATATTTACCTGGATGATTTTATTGTTAGTGAAGAAAAATTAAAAGATGAGAATACTAGAAAGGTGGAAAAATGTAAGTTCTCCATATATATTACATTTTCCCACACATTACCATCATCTAAGATGAATTTTACTTTTATATCTATTTTCTTTTATATATCATGTAGGAGATTATCTAAAAGTTATAACTTTTTTTTCTTTTTCTTTTTTTTTTTTTTTTTTTTCCCCCCCATTTCCTCTCAGCTAGAGAAATTCTAAAAACCTTCAAGGGAATAACTTCAATACAGGCAAGAAATTTGCCCTGTGATATCCAGAGCCTTTACAAAATGCACAATTGTAGGAACAAGCTGCTGACACAGTACTTAGGGTGCAGCTGTTGCTGTATCCTGTGCCCTTATTGATCCTTTAAGCAAGGACTCCATGATACAATTAGCAATGGTTAAACTTCAGAAGTTCAGTCTGGGATAAACTCTCACAAGTTTTAGATGCTTACCCAAAGCTTGTCTTGAGTCCTAAAATTTGTACTGGAAAAGGCACAAACACGAACTCTCAAGATTTATGATGCTTTGTGCATCTGATCTTATTGGAAATGTTATGAAAACATCTTTTCTCAGAATCCAGAAGATTAACTGATATTTTAAAATGGGTAGGAGATATAAATCACATTCTCCTCTTATATAAGCTTTTTGAGTTTTCCACGTTCCTATATAGTTAAGTTTCTCAGCATGATTATTTTTTCTTTACTCATCCATAGTAATGTTGGTTTCTGATGAGAAAATATTGTGGAGGGATTTTTTGTTTTTTTATAAAGTATAAAATATTAGTAACCTGTAACATGATACACTCATTACAGGTAATCCGCACCTAGAACCTAGTATATTATGTTCACAGCAGTTCTCTAGGAAACGTACTTCCCTTCTCTCTTAAAAAAACCCCAAGGAAATAAGAGGTTTTGAAAAATACAAATAAATTCTCTACAGCTGATTTGGAAACTTGCCTGTTTTGGAAGGGCAGCTGAAGAGGTTGTGAGGAAGCACTGGCACAGGTTGCCCAGCGAGGTGGTAGAAGCCCCATCCCTGTAAACATTCAAGGTCAGGCTGGACAGGGCTCTGAGCAACCTGATCTGCTTGAAGATGTCCCTGCTTATGGCAGGGGGTTGGATCTGATAACCTTTAAAGGTCTCTTCCACCCTAAACTATTCTATGAAGAAAAATTAAGCAGGAGAATTTACATGGGGATATCCTCCCAGTTATCTCAAATTTGTCACATATGGTATGTTTTAGTTCTCACACCACCAGTATGATCCCTTGGCTGAGTAGCCATAGTGTATGGTAAAATAAGAAGCTTGGAAGTTTACTTTTTCAGTTGAACAGAGGTGGTGGGTACCGACTGGAGTAGAATTGTTAAATATGATTTAAATTGTAAATAGCAGTCTGAATATCCGTTCTGAAGAAGCATCCCTGGTATTCATACAGCTCCCTATGAGATTCATAGCCACAAACACAGAACCTTGTTGGCTGCTTAAAGACACTTTGTCAAGTTATCTAAAGGCTGACTTGGCATACCTTTTCAGTGCTGAATAGTGCTTTGTACAGTCAGTGCACAATACTTATAATCCTGTGGTACTCAGAGACCAAATTCTGTAATTATCTGCATGTCTGCGTAATATGAAATGTAGAGAGACTTCCTCATTCTATTTTATGCAGACATATGTTGAGAGGGAAAGTTATTTGTATATTGAGGACTGGAGAGGAATAGAAAGGATGGGGATTTTTATAAAGTCAAAAAAAATCTAGATGAGTTGACACGGTGCAAGGTACAGTTTCAGGAAGTATGCTTCTTAATGAAGCTATTTCACTGATGTGAACTTCTTCCCTTTTGTCTTCTGAAACTAAAACAGTTTGGACCTTAATTTGTCTACCTCTTCTTCTGAAGTGTGTTTTGGCATTGGGCATTGTGCTGTCGAGCTGCAGGGGTGTTACTTGGCTTTAAAAAGGGGATTAGGTTGTACTCTAAACCTGTCCAGAGAGAAAATGGATGCAGATACTTTCCTATATATATAGTCCATTCCTCTAATTTGTTAACTTTTAGGAAAGAGCTTACCTTTCTGTAAGAATGAGTATGAAAGGTGGAGAGATTAACAGAGCCTTTATTCCCCTCTGGTAATTCTGCATAAAAGGAGAAAGGATGATATGATTTGCTTTGAAAAAGTAAGTTCCTGTCTGCTTGAATTTCCAGTAACTGGCATGTTTTCTGTCAATGCACCATAATGTACTCTTGATACAGGTAGCATGTGCTATGCAATGTATATTCTGCAGTATACAGAAGTGGATTACGATGTGCAAGTAATAAACCTTTATTTGAGTTAACACTACTGAATTCTATTGTTTGACTTCTTACATACATATTTTCAAATTAAAAATTCTGAATGCTGTAGTCTTCAAATATAATCTGTCATTTGTTGGTGATGCAGAAGTGGCATTAGTACAATGTCTTTATGGTGGAGTATTTGTAGGACATGTATATTGGCACACATAAGGAATATATCTATGAAAGAAACTCGGTGACACTTCTGGAGTATTCCATCATGTGAAAATTTTAGAAGTCACATGGGAGTCAAAACCAACTGAAGTCAGTTGCATAGTAGAAAATATGATGTTGTGTATCATTATTTTATTTTAGAATAAGAAACAATCTAGGAGGCTATTTCTTCTTGCAATAACTACAGAGTGACTTGTTCTTTTGAGGTTCATGGTGAAGCCAGTGTAAAGCATTCAAGAGTACCATAATGTGCAATCTCAAGACCAGCTCTGGTAAAAGTCAGTAGACTGTAGCAAACAAAATATTGATTATTATTAAAAGATTATTTTTGGATCAAGCTTGTCTGTGTTTCAGAATTTATTTTAAACATTTAAGTTCAATATAGACTTCCAGCTGTTTTTATGAATTACTCTGTTGATTAGCTTGTTGGGTCCCAAGGGAAAAATTAACCTATTTATACTGAGGTGTGTTGGATTTCAAAGTATTTGGCAGTACCTAAGAAAGGTGTTGTGAAAATAATTCAATTAAAATTAGGAGCGATAATTGCAGATGTTTTATCAGTCTTGAAATAAGGCTTTGCCTTGAAGTACAACTGCTATAGCACCATATTCCAGAAGCTGTTTTCTAAAAGGTTCTTTAGAGACTCCTGGCATTATTCAGAGGAAATAATCTTCCTGGTGTGAGTAAGGATTGGCATTAGATTCTAGACTGCAATACCAATACTTTGAAATTCCAAAATCTGTTAAATGACACTGGTTTACAAATACTGCTTTTGTACATTTGTATACTGATTTATTATTATGCATAAACCCAAGGTTTACCAGGTGATCACTTATGGCTTTTCAAAGTCGTATTTCAGCAGTGTTTAATCACCTTATGGATTTAATCACCTTGGATCAGATATCTGATCTTTTTACTGAGAATAACTGCACTATTGTAATACTTGTCAGTACTGCCACAAAAAAGTACTTGTGGTATAACTTTATTAATTAACTGAATGTAGTTCTCATTCCTGGGAGAGAATGCCCTTCTTAATGCAGACCAGGATGCTGATGGCCTTCTTTGCTGTAAAGTTGCATTGCTGGCTTATGGTCAGCTTGAGGTCATCAGGACCTCAAGGTCTTTCTCTGCTGAGCCGCTTCCCAGCGTTCAGCTCTCAGCATGTGTTGGGGCTTGGGGCTATTGCTCCCCAGGTGCAGGGCTTTGCATTTCTCTTTGTTGAACTTCATGAGATTCCTATCAGCCCAATTCGCTCTGTCCAGATCCCTTTGGATAGTGGCATAGCCATCTGGTCTATCAGCCACTCTTACCAGTTTTGTGTCATCTGCACAGTTCCTGAAGGCATGCTCTTTCCCATTGTCCAGGTCATTAATAAAGACATTAAACACTATTGACCCCAGTGTTGACTGCTGAGGTACACCACTAGTGACTTGCTTCCTAGTAGACTTTGTGCCACTGATCATGACTCCTTGGGCTTCACCATTCAGTCATATCATGTGATATCATGCTAGACGCTATTAGCAGTTAGGCAGTAAATTTCTTAAACACATTTTAGCATCTCATCATTGAAGTTCTAAGTGTATGATCTTGTTTATCTTTTCCTTTACAGCATGGATTCCAACTTTTTAGGAGGCCATCACAATAACTGCAGTTACTGGCCAAAGAGGTTGGGGAGCTAGGTGTAACATATTAAAGCTTAGCTCTGAGGAGCTAAGAAAAGCAGGAGGTAATTTTCAGTGGTCTTAAATGCTGTACTTTTTTTCCCCTGGAATTTGAAAAAGCTATTTCAGATCTTTAGGAAATATATTAAGGCATGTCATTCCCATCTGCTTATTGAATTAGGCTGTCTAGATTTCCTTTTAGGGAATGTTCAAACTCTTAATTTCTTGACTCTGTGAAAAATTTTGATTGATTTGTTTCATGTCCTATTAGAACCATCTTTATAGGAAAGCAAAATAAAGCAGATTGTACTGAAGCATCTCTTCCTCATCCAAAAATCCATGACTATAGCCGTAAATGTGACATATGACTTTAGCACCTTAAAGAATACATTAACACCCGTGTTTTTGAAGGTGGAGTTCTTTTTAGTACATAACATTGTTTCAGATCACTAGAATTTTTTAGTGTTTTCTGTACCTGTATTTTCTGTGAAATAAATCAACTGAGAAATTTACTAAAAATATTTGTTTAGATTGTGCAGGGCATCTAACTTCTGGTATCTGAATATATGCTAATATTGCTACATTTTTGGAATCTGGGATATCTAAGTACATTTACAACTCTGGACTTAAGTTTTAGTAAAACCTTCATAAGAGTCTTGTCCAAAAAACTAAGGGTGAGGAAGTCTTACTCTGTTTCTGATGTTTTGATCTTTACAGTCTAAAAGTCAGATGTTGCAGTGGCTGTATTATATCGAAATTTTATTTATCTTGTTGACCTGGAATACATGGAGTGTTTGAGACGGAAATAATCATGTCCAAGAATCAGAAACTGTGAAACAGAATATCACTGTAATCTTTGGTAACCTTCTGTAATTCTGGTAACAAAGGAAAAATAAGCATGGTAACCTAGTGTAAAAATGGTTTTGAAGAAAAGAAAAAGCAGTATTTATGTTAATAGCCTTGTGCAAATGGAAGACTTTATGCACAATAAAAAAATACAGGAAAATACTGTGTGAAAGTGATCATGGTGTACTAACATCACACATTACATAAAATATCCATCTGTATTTCCATTTTATATGAGTGTATTTAACACCATATCTAAATCATTGAATAGCTAGTATAATCTAAAACCAAATTTATGTATCCCTTGGACAAGAACTTAAGTGTTAAGTACAAAGACCTGGATGTTAAACTGTTACCTAAGCCATACTGTAGGAAATTAAGTTCAAACTGTAAATTAAGTTGAAGTGTTCCTTAATCCTGGTGAAATATCATATTTAAGGATTAGTTTTATATGACATTTTAAATGTTACTATCTCCTGACAATATTCTTTTTCTCTTTTTTTTTTTTTTTTTTTTCCCCCTACATTAGTAAATCATGCCACACAGATGAGGAAGTTGAATGTTGTCTTCTACATCTTTAATGGGTTCTCAATAATAAGTAGAATACTTCTGTATGTGTATTCCATGGAGGAGTTGATTTAGGTGTCTGCCTTAAGGAATGAATTCATGGTTATGAATTCTGAATGTGAAGAGACATTAATACTCCTTGCAAAGTCATGATTTCAGGAACATTTCTTTCTTTATTGACTGATACTAATTCTATCAAGTTTCCCACATTTTATGTGTAGAGATCCCAAGGGCTTTGGAGCCAATTGGAATAGGACAACAGCAACTTTTGTTTCCTCTAATGAAAAGGAAAAAATACTTCATTGTGTTGGGAAATTACAGGGTTCTGCAGAGAAATAGACTTCAAGTTGATAGTGTTAGGTAAAGGTCTTGTTGACAAAGAGAAGTGTGAAGCTTTTATGTATACCAGTTGCTTCAGGGCTCACAAGTTTAAGGCTGAAATTGGAGTGTTCCAGTGACAAAGGGGTATGATAGAACTCCCTGGTACATACATGATTTTGTGTGAGGTTGTAGCTTGCTGTAATAGTGATGGATAGCAAAACTAAGTAGTAAGTGAAGCACTCAGGTCCCAAAACAAATTTAAAAATACAATGTTTTATTTGCAGTAATTATTATTGAATTGTAGAGCTTGCTGAAAACTACAATTTGTTAGCTTTGGAAATAGTCTACTGAAAAATTGATCACAATGCAAAGTGACCATCTTTATAACACCATGTGCTTAAATCATCTTCTGGAAGGACTATTTAGTTCTTTTACTACAGTTAATACAGAAGCTAATTTTAGGGATGAATGACTAATCATATGAAAACTGCCCAGGGCTGAAGTGAGATTAACTAAACTTGAACGTCACAATTTGGAACACTCAATAGAAGAGGAAGCATGAATGACATGCAAGAGTAGCTACAAATCTAGCAGAAAGTGTGATCGTATTTCTAGCTAGGATTAGAGAAAGGTGGAGGCAGAAACTCTGAGTATGGGAATAAATCTAGATAAGATGTTGAACTTCAGCTTGTGATCTCATCATATCCAAATGATGCACCTTAATATATCACTGTAATCAAATCCACATCTGGATGGTTCTTGAACAGATCTCACAGAATAAGCTGAGGTTGTGGCTGGGGGTTTATTTGGTGGCATCTGGGGCTGCAGATGTTCTGCCTTCTATAATGAAGTGGTTTTTTATATGGTTAAAGTACAACCTTAGAAAGGTTCTGCACTGAAGCCTACACTGAAGTCTTTAGAAAAACTTACACTTTGTCATGGCAGAGTATACCTACTGGTATTTCTTGTCAAGTTTGTGTGAATGTATTGATGTATGATCCTGCAATATCAAAGTGCTATAAAATAGACAAGTATATGGCTCAGATACTCAGCTAGTTAAAAGGACTATTGGCTACAGTGAACTACCTGCTTTTGTTTCAACTGGGAATGGGACTTCCAGTTTTCCCAAGAGATTCCTCACTGTTTTACTTTATCATTATGTGAAGCTGTCTGCAGTGGAAGATGCTGGCCTCTGTCTGGTATATAACCTTCCTATCTTTAATTGTTTGTTGGTGTCCCACTCCCCTCCCAGTCCCTGCCCCCCTCCCAAACATTACATCAATGTATCATTCTTCCTTTCCCCCCTCTTTTTGTGTTGTATTGCCTTAAGACATACTTTTCTATTCTATTGTGCGGTCACCTGAAAATGTTTTGTAGGAACTGGAGCTGGTTTGTGAGGCGTCTAGAGAGGAAAATTTTACTTAAACACAAATGGTCAAAAAGTGATCCCATAAGCAACATTCAAATTATATAAGCAGATGAATATACTTGTAAATTTATAAATGTTGCTTCTAGCAACCATGTGATAAATATTTACAGAGTTAAAATAAAAAAGAATTTAAATTAATATACATTTTCTGCAGATTTGGGTTTTTTTCCCTTTTTTCTTCTTCTTCACTCTCTTCCTCCCTAGCTTTGTGGTCCTTTTTTTCATAATGAGTTTCTACATCTTCAATATTCCTGGATTTTTAAGTGTATTTTAGACTTTTGAAGGACAAATTAAAATTAACTGTACAGAACCAAATCCTGTAAGCATTCCAATTTGGAACAGAAGAAGTGAGGAGGTACATAACTTTCTCTGAAAATGGAAGAGACTTGCCTCTACATAGGTAAATAGATATTGATGACAGATCACTACTGAACTATCATTGCTGATACACTACTGCAGCCATTAGTTCAACAATGTGGACTTACATAATTTAGGATTTTATATTTTGCAAATGTTTTAGGATTAGAGAATAATTCAGGAGCTCTCTAGTCTACTTAACTTCTCAAAGAAAAACTCCAAGGATGGAGACTGCACAGCTTTGCTGTGCAACCTACTTGCCCTACAACTCTTTGTGATGCAAATTCTTCCTTGTGTCACATTGGAACCTCCCATTTCATTTTTTATCTCTGCTTCTCATCCTCCCACCATACACCTTCAGAAAAAGTGTGGACTTGTGTCTCTGATGACCTAACTGAAGGCAGTGGGGGACTGTCATCAAGTTCCCCTGAAGCTGTCTCTTCTCCAGGCTGGACAAGCTCTAGTCCCTCAGCTTCTCCTCACAGGGCAAGTGCTCCAGCCCCAAACGTCCTGGTAGTCCTCCACTGAACTTGGCCCAATTTACCAACATCCATTTCACGGGGGGACAAAACTGGATGGAGTATTTGGAGTGCTAAGCTAAGGGAAACAATTTCTTCCCTCAGTTTACTGGCTACATTACTCTCAATACAGCCCAGTGTGCTGTTAGTCTTCCACGCTGCCAGGGTATGTTGACAGTAAAAGCATGCTTGGTTCTACAATAACAGTAATGTCTTAATATTTTTTAGATCTGTGTAAAAAACCTAAAGTTAATGGTACTAAAAATAAACCTGTCTCTCCTCCCAAGAAACCCATCTTCCAAAGCCATAAACAACCAGAGAACACATTTTTTCTTACTGTGGACAATGTATGTAGAAGCATATGTGTTTGTAGAAAATAGAAACAGGACCATTTTTGTTACTGATTCATCTTTGCTATACTGTCCATTTCTTTGTGTCTCAATTTTATGAATATAGACACTTATTTTATTTGATAGTTGAGAAATGCAGTAGAAATTTTTCAGAGCTTAGTTAAGCACTCGTATTTGGATGAACAGCATTGTAGCTCTTTGATTCTCAAATATGCTGTGATGGTTTTTAGTGTAGGTTAAGAACGCACTCCTTTTTACTCTGTGGCATGTATTTTCTGTGTGTGGATACAGAATTACTTACAGAATTACAGTATTATATGCATACAGTAATATAAATGGGCATATGTGTTGTAGCATATTAAACCAGCATTCCCCAGAATACTGTAACATTGTCATGTTATAATACATGCAATTTAATACAGAATATATGATACATAACACTACCCTGGGTACCAGCTGCAGGATTAATAAGATTTCATATCAGGGCTATTGAGTATTGTGTGTTTTTATCACCATTCATTGTTTCTGGTCTGAAAATTGAAAGGGACACCAAAGAAGAAAAAAAAGCCCCACCCATGTTGTCTCTAATTTCGGTGTTTAGCTGCAAAATAATGTATTTACTCCAAAGACTAATTAATTAGTTTCTAAGTACATTTTAGAAAACAGTAAATACTTGCTTATGATGCATATTAGAGTTTTAATTGTGAACATATTATTAGATATTTGATTACTATGCTGTGTTGTATGAAGTTACAAATTTGTGTTTTTTCTGATATTCTTTTGTTAATATGTTGAAAAATGTCCTTGCATATAAGCAACCAATATGCAAAACTCCTTTCAGAACTGCATTTACAGCATGTCACAAGAGTGCAGAATACTTCAGAGTATAAAGCCCTGCTCCTGCAAGCACTTATGTAAGTACTTCCCCACAAGCTTGAGAATAGTCCAAGTGATTTGAATGAGATTGTTTAGAAAGTTGTGTTTGAAGTTAAGCGTGTGTTCAGTTATTTGCAGAAGCAGGGCTTGAATTGAACTTGTTGTGTTCAAACCCTACATTTGTAAAAAGATCTGGAGAAGAAGCCCTTGCATGTGCACAAACGTCATGAAGTACTAAAAGTAACTGAAAACAAGGATGAATCTAGAGGAGTGTTTAGAGAGAGACAGGAAAAAGAAAAGTGAAGGCCTTCACAATTCTCTATATAAAATTGCCGCTTTTTTTTTTTTTTTTTTTTTTTTTTTAAGGACTGATGGTATATCACCTTCTCTGCAGTGACCTTTTGTTGTTCATGTCTTCCTTTTAGAAATTAATAAAAATAAAAGGAACACTTTGCAATGCATTCTAAAGTATTGGGGAAAAACGCTTTAGAGAAAGGTACAGAAAGCTTTCTTATACATCAGATAGTGAAGGAAATACTGATTTAAGACAATTTACATTTTTATTTAGCTCTTAAGTTTAATGTCCCTGACAAGATCTAACTATATAATAACTAAACATTTTAACATCTGCAACTTCTTAAAACCCTGTTAAACAGATGTAATTCCTGGCATAACTTAGTTCTTGCCAGTACTTTTTGTTACATTCCACTAAGACCAAACAGGAAATACATTTCCTTCAGTAAGAGTTCGGGAAGAAAATGAACCCCTCTTTGTAGCGCAGAACACAAGGAGACCTTCATTGCTTCATACCACCAATTAACAGGTCAATGGTAAAGTAAATGGGCAGTACTCTTTTTCTGTCAAAGATGGGAGTAAATGTATTGATGTTGATTCCTTGTAATTTGCATATTTCTTATTTTTCCTCTCACAGGTTTTAGGCATGTGATCATTAGAACACTTTCTCTAGTGCTCTTAGTGTTTTTTTCTTCAGTATGTATTCACAGTTAATATCTCCAGTGTACATTTTGTAAGCAACTTAACTTTGCATTTTAGTGTTGTTTTTATTGGGTTTTGGTGTGAAAAAAAATACAGAAAGATGCCTAGAGGATTTTTTTAAAAGCACTTTGTCTTTAATGTTCAATCAACACCCAAATGCTACGGAAAAACCCTTTACAGATCTTACACACAGATCTTGTGCATGGTGCATGTTATTTCAGGGAGATAGAGAAACTTAGCACTAAAGATTAAGAATGAACTTGTACCTTTGTATAATACTGAAATTGAGTATTTTTTATGGTTGAAAAAGTTTGCTTGTAATTTATTTGTTTATTGTATTTACTTTCTTGTGGATCTGCCCTTCCTGGTTTGAACCAGGCCTGGAAACGGAAATACAGAAATATTTGCAGAAATGTTATTCTTTAGTCTATTTTTGGCTTGGGGAAACCACAAAGAACTGGAAATCCTAGGAGAAAACCAGCTCTTGCAAAATGTTATCAGCCATGTTCCCAGATGTAGAGATTTGAAACAAACAAACAAACAAAAATAAAAATCAGGATTTATCTGAACTTATGAACCCATCAAGTTTTAGCTACCAGTCATTCATTGGAAAGTTGTTGAATATTTCATTTGACTTATACAAATCAGTAAAAAGGATGTGTTGCCATATGTTTTTACAGCTCTTGATGTACTACTAAACAGTAACACTAATGCCCAAACTAAATTATGACAGAAGACTGTAGTACAGTTTTCTGCATTAATTCAAAGAAGATCTAAAATTTAAATCTTCTTTGCAGAAATTTTCTAATCTCAGGAACTTCCCAAAATCCAATTTTTTAAAATCTGGAGAAGGGACAAGACTGTAAATGTGTATGTGTATGCGTGCACGTGTACAACTCAAATCCATTGAATATTATTATTGCATGCAAGTCTGGGCTTGGTGTTTTGTTTTTTTTTTTTTTTTTTTTTTCCCTCTGGGCTTGGGAAAGCTGAACATCCTCTTTGATTTTACTTAATCTAAGTTACCAGAATTTAGAAATTTCCCTTTTGTTTGTAGCGTAAGTAAATTCTTTTAATTACTCATTTGATTTTTTTTTACTATTTATCAAAAATACTTAGGTACTGATATATTTTACCCATTTGAACACTGTTTTTTAATTAAGCAACCTTTCTAATCAACACCATTCAACCTTTCTAATCAACACCATTCTGTGTGGCAGATAGAAAGGATAACTATTTTTGAATTTGATTAACCACATAATTTATTTTTTTAATAAACAAATTTATCTGAAAAGGATATTACCTTAAGTTTATCTATAATGCACGTCATCTACTAAATGAATGTTTTATCAGAATTTCTAGACTTATCTGTGATAAATACTGTTGAGAACTGAATTGCAGAGGTTAGTTATTCATTCTTACTAGCAGTAGGCCATTTTAAGCCATTTGACCTTTATGTTACAGGGCCACAGGGCATTTGCTTTCTGACACCTGTGAAATATTTTTCAGGTATAGCAGTAGTTTTACTTAGAATTCTACTTTTTAATATTCTTTTTTCATTGTTGCAGTGTTGGTATATAGCGAGTTGGTAAGCTCAAACGGCCTTCCCTGTTGCCTGTAATATTGTCTGTACATGCAATCAGTTATACTAGTTACAGTTATTATAACTGTATGTCTATATAACTGGTTATGTTATTATAACTGGTTATGTCTATACCTTACTATGTCTATAGTACCTTAACAAAATTCACAACCAAGCTAGAGCCAACACTCCTCTCACTGAAGGATTAAACAGTCACAGACACTGAACTTGAAGCAGGGAGCGTGAGTGGAGCAGAGCATCAAGGTGCAGCGCTCCAGCCCCAGAGCTGTAAGCACAGTGGGATGGCACCGACTCCAAGGAGGGGAGTTGGGTGTGCGTGCCCCGTAGGATGGCTGTGCTTTTGTAGTCTGCCTCTGTCAGAATGCTCCTTGCCCAGTTCGGGGCAAAATCAAAGCGTGAGCTTAAATTACCTTTGGGACTGTTCTGTAAAATGGTCATGAAACTGTTCCGTTGGCTGTACAAGGCAAAGGGGAGTCAGTAAGCGGATGCTAGCTGCTAGTTGAGGCAAGAGAGCGGATGCAGCACAGAGCAGAGCAGCTTGCTATGTCCTGACACTGAGGGTACTTTAACGTCCGCCTTTTCACACTGAAAACATCTAGAAGTGTTCCTACTGTCAATTACAGATGAAAGACAGTTCTGCAATTGCTCCTCCATGCTTCTCGGTCATTATATATAAATGTTCAGTTGAGGCTGCTATCTTATTAGTGAGAACGGGGTTTCCACATTCAACGACATCAAACCTCAGTGCGTCTTTGCCAGGCTAAGCTGAGTTTGAAAGCCTTATAAGCTAATCGTGCTTATTCTTGGCTGCTAGCTGATTGCTGTGTTGGGGAAGGGATGTAGGAGATGGGTTTATTTTCCCTGCGCTATTCAGTATACATCTTGCCATTTGACAAGACTTTTTTTAGGATTATGTATTTATCTTATCAGGCATTCTTAAAAAGTTCAGTTGGTGGAAGAGGAGAGAGGCAGAATGTCAGTAATTCCAGCAAGAGATGAAGTATTTCCAGCAGTAACTTTGTCTCACTGTAATTAAGTGTTAGGGGTTTTTTTAAGGAAATACTTTTTGAAGGTCTAGGGCAAAAATCTCAAATCTTTTAGGCTCAGAATTCTGTAATGGGACTGGAGTGCTGGGCTTCCTGTAGATCTCTTAAGAGCCCGAAGACAGTCTGTATATGAGATTTTCTTGACTGTATATGATGTTCAGTTAGTATTTTCTTTTATTTAATAACAGTGCTAGTCTTTCAAGTCTAGTGTGCTATGCTGCACCAATTAAATAATCTTTTCTTTTTTCTTTCTTCTTTCTTCTTTCTTCTTTTTTCTTTTTTCTTTTTTCTTTTTTTTCCTTTGTCCATAAGGTTCTAGTAAAGCTCACTTGGGACTGAGACAGTTAAATCCATTTACCTTTCCCATCATTTACATAATTGGCAGACATAATAAAAAAAAATAAAAAGTAAAACTTACTGACATTTATAGTCAAATGAAAGATTGCATGATAGTTTTACAAGGCTAAGAGGGGCTGAATATTGGCTATTTGATTTTACTATATTACAAAATTAGCTTTTGTTTCTTTGTACTTGTTCTTACTTGATTTGGATCAAAGCTCTGAAGCACTTTGTGCCTGGAAGGAGTAGAGAATTAACCATCACCTCCTTGAAAGGATCTGTCTTGGCTGGCATAAATTTAAGAACATGATCTAACACATAGCACAATTGACAGGATTTCTTTTCAAGAATTGTTTGTTTAATGCTTCTTCTTTCCATGGTTTATAATAAAAATGGATCCTGCAGTGTTAAAAAAAGTGCATTTTAAGATATCATATGTGACTAACATAGTTATTAGTACATATTTTTACATGCATTTTGTGCTGGTCCATCAATTTTGTAAATTGGCTAAAGACTGAAATGGTGTTGAATAAATGCTTTGTACTCTGTTTTTCCAGACTGCAAAGTTGGTTGTATATTCTGCATTATCTTTACTCTGTTGTGGTTTAATGTTATTTTTAAAAAGCTTAATGAAATCTATCATGGTGTTCTTCAGCAAGTGGTATTTGTATCATTTTTGACTTGTGTTTTTGTTAACGATCTTGAACAAAAATAGGAGTATGCTGAAGAAATGCACTTTTTCATAAAGCTGGAAGGCATTTACATTAAAAGTCATGTATTAAGAGTGTATCAGGAATGTTTATGCTAAACTGAAGCATCATTAATTGGAAATATTATCTAACATGGTAAGACTTGACTATATGGCATGTGTCACTGTTGTTACTCACCATGAAAAATGCAGAAGTCCTCAAATGTATTTCATGAGGTATTTCCAGTAAGGATAGGAAGAGAGATGTCATTTAAAAACATACTGATCAAGTCTCATTTGAATATAACCTACCATATCAGACTGAATCTATTGCAGAGAGGAGTAAATGGGAGAATAGAAAACCTGCTTCACAAGAGAAGACTAAAAGATGCTGGCTTTCTATCAATAACGTAATTTCTTACAATGTGAAAGTTAGGAGAAATATTTCTATCAGCTAAGAATTGAGCTTTTCAAACATTTCTACAAATACAGGCAACAGAGGCAAGGTTTTGATGCTCACTGTACACACACACAATTGTCTAAGCCCTTGCTTAAACCTTTCTGTATTTAAAATAGGGCTTAGTTCAATGTTACATGGGAAGATATGACCCAACCTGAGTGTTAGGGGTGTGAACCTAAAGATTCAGGATTTCCTTACAACTTGTATATTTATCCAGATAATTAACCTCACCATGAAGCATAAAGAATCAGTTTGGGAGGTTCAAAAGACTTAAGTTTCTCACATGCATGACTGGTCAACGCACTATGGAGCTTCAGAATTTATTTTCACTAAATTCTGGGAGTATTTGGAATCAAATATTAGTAAGAAAAATTTATGCCCTATTTTTCTATTTTCCACATACTTTAGAAAAGTCTTTGCATCTTCTGAATTCTGGAGGCTACTAAAATGTTGCCTTGAAGCAACATGCTTTGTACATGTCTGTACAAAGTTAATTTTCATTATATAATATAAAGTTTTAGCTTTTTGAACCCTGCAGGATAAATATCATATTCGCCTGTATTCCTCAAATGTCCCATCATAGACTATATTTAAAAATAGTACTATCCTTAAAAATATTCTGTGGTAAAAGCAGATGCTGCCAAATTATGTAACATCCCTTAAGAGTTTTTAAACTTCTCCATCAAGCTTTATGTCAGATTTGTGTTACACTTAACATGAATCCAGAATGGCAATGTGCATTTAATCATATTCATATAAAACTCTGTGTGCTGGGGAGAGGTTTGGGGGATGTCCCTTGGAATCCTGCATATCCTTCTTTAATCCAATGTGGTGGTGTTTTTCCATACCCCCTACAATCATGAGGAACACTGCTGTTGCTGTAAAACTGAAGGTAGGGGAAAGGGAGGTATAGGCTTCACCGAAGAAGAGAATGTAAGCGTATATGTTTTTTGAGCAGGATTTTTGGACTAGCAATTGGAAAAATCTTCCTGAGAAGAATTAACTAGATATAAGTGGGGCATGTTTAGGCTAAAAACCTTAAATATACACTACCCTTGCATCTGTTGAGAAAGGCAAGCTATATGTTCTGCAGCAGCCAGGCCAAACAAGTCTTGGAAGCATCAACAACAAAATTTAGTATTTTGGAACTATGCTGGTTATATTAGGTCTTAACCAAGGATTTAGGAGAGTTATACCGATATATTTATAAAATTATTTATGCACAGAAACTAAGCTGAGAATAGTTTTTTCCCCCAAGTTTGTAATCCCAAACTGGTGAGACTCCAGAACATTTAATCCTATATGAGCCTTAAGCCTCACAAAGGTCAGATAACGCATATGCATTGTGATTAATGCAGAAAATAATTGTGTTTAATAAACACAAAATAATTGTGTTTATTTTTAATCACCATAAACCCACATTTTGTTGCTGTTTTCTGAAGACATCTTGAAAGAGAGGATTTAAAAACCAGGGCAACATTTATTATTTAGGGATGTCCTCCCTGCTGTGAAGAAGAATTTAACCTTGATCTTTCTCAAATGAGACATTTCTCATGTGTTTCATATTTATTATTTTTTCAGGATGTTCAAGTTCAACAGAAGATCTGGAGAAAGAAATGAAGTAGAAAACATTTTGAAAATGTCTTAATACTCCACCAGCATATAAAAATTAAAACATTTTGAAGTATTGATGACATGTCAGTTGCCCATGTGCAAAATAGGAACCTTTTGGTGAAAAACAGTTAGGAAAAATCATTGGTTTCATTGTTACATTAAAATAGGAATTGAATTATTAGAAAAATAATCTCCCTGTTTTGGTTTTTGAAAGTTTCTAAAACTAAGACTTAGGGGTGATTTGACTTGAAATCAGTTTCTGAGAATTAAACTAATCCTTTTTACTTTTTTGGGATATTTAAGAAAAACTTGAACTATAAATAATTACACTTACTCCATATCTCTTTTTGTTTAAATACAAAATACTCATTTACTGGTGGATGTCACAACTACATTTTTGAAGTTGCTTTTATTTTCTGCAGTGTACCAATAAATATTGTAAAGCATTGATCTTACTACCAATTACTAACAATTCAAGGGAAAATCTTGATGCAATTAACTCCTTTCTCACAACTGTGTATGAATGTCTCATTGACAGAGAGCTACTGCATCTGAAATACTGTTTGATTCAAAGTTTTCTTCTGTAAAGGTCATGAATAAAATAATTTGTCTTAGTTTTGAGGGAATACATGAATTGCAAGAACCCCATAAAATAATATTTTGCTTTTTTTTTTTTTTTTTTCTTTCTTCCCCCCTATTTCTCTCCTGGAGAACTTCATCAGCCTCAGTCCCTTACCCTGAACAAAAAAACATTTGCTCAGTGCTTCTAAGCAAGAAAATAAAATTCAATGAATGTGAACAGTGTTTTCTGTTCTCTTAAAGCTGGTTTTATAAGGCAGAAGATCTAGATGTTTAATTTTTGGGCTGCTCAGGAACGGCTTATGTTCTGTGGAGAAAAACAGGAACAATACTTATGGAAGAAAATATCTGATAGCCATTTAGTTAGCAAATTGTTATCTGCTGTTTGTAGGAAGTCCCTCTTGTCTTTAGGCACATATAGAAATCTTTTTCAGACTGGCCTAAGAAAAGTCGTCATCCTTCAAATCTGCAATTCTCTTTTCTAAATTCATAGTTACAGTAAACATTGTTAGTTGCAACAGTGTTTCATTCTTTGCAGTTTTGTAGGCTGGACAGTAAACTTCAGACAGCATTATGTTTTACTGAATTACTTATTGAACTAAATGTATTTTTAAAAATATTCTCTATTGAGGATGATCTGTTCTGGAATAATTTTCTCTTGTGATCCTTATCACAATGGGTATGCTGATCTATTATCTGGCTCTCTTAGGCAACAGAATTAATTCTGAAGGTGTATAGTACATCATAGAATCATAGAATCATAGAATCA
>KL271576.1:6886-27161 GCA_000699545.1 Podiceps cristatus | reverse complement strand
GTCCCCCCGAGGCGGTGTCGGGGAGGGGGGTTGTGCTGCTCCTGGGTCCCTAACGCTGGCCCTTCTCTTACTGGCAACGTCGTTCTGTGTCTGTGTGTCTGTAAGGTGCGCCTATGGTAAAGACCTGATGTCTGCACCTGGAAAACCACTCGGTTTGGTCTTTATTGAAGGTCTGTGCAAAAGTGGTGAATGGGCATAGGCGCTGCGGTTGCCTGCGGTGACCCTGGTGTATTCCTCGCAGTTACCAGTGGCTTGCACACATGCTGCCTCTTTGCTAAAGATATAAGGCTGCAATTATGCTAGTTACCTTGTTCTTTTGTAATTTGTGAAACGTTTACTTCAGTAAGTTATAAAGTGCTGCTCTGGAATCCTGTTGTGTAAGACTGCAGAAGAAGTTAGGACAGGTTCATCTTTTCAGTGTCATTTAATCTTTCAGGGTGACAGATCTGCTTGTCTCTTCAGCAGATCTTTCTTAGCTGATCCTTGCCAAAAATCTATCTCTCTGATAAAAGGATTTGTTTTCCCTTTCAATACTTCCTTCCATGCTTTGCCAGGGGAATGAAAGCAATGTCTTCTCTTTTGTTTTTAAGTTATTACATGGCACATCTGCTGCTTAATTAGCTAAATAAAAACCAGCTGACTCAGAGCCTCATTGCAGATGTGTGAATAATGTACTGAACTTCAAAGGCTTCTCTAGTAGATAGTGTACTAGTGCAAATCCTTTTTTACATACGTATCTGACAAGATTCAATACAAGTTGCACATACTCATTGAAACTGCTATGCCACACTAGAAATATGTTCCAGTCAGTCTTATTTTGTGTCTAAATGTTTACTGATGTAGTGTATTTCTGCTGAAGAAAAAAGTACTTAATATAGTGGTGTCACAGCTTGCTTACTTTATATTTTTTTTTAGTGAAACTGAAAAAGTGACTTTATACAAAAAGTACCTTAAGTTCGAATGCCCTGCAGCCTCCTGTAGAATTAAGGTAGGGATTTGAACAGAATTATTTTATTTTTGTCTTTTTAATCACTTAATTGACTAAATTGCATTGCTCTTAATCAAATTACTGGTTTTATACACTTCATAAGATTACATAAAAATCTGTTAGATGGTATTTTGTCTTGATAGCAGAGTTCTGCTGAATTTGTATCACAGGTTTTTTTTTTTTGTATGAAGACTTAATATGAGAAAGATAATAACCTCTTAGAGGGGAAAAAAAACTTCATAAACCAGATAAACTGCAGATAATCAATAGTTGCTCTGTAATTAGAACTGTTAACTCTGATGTAGTTAAATAACTTTATGAAAATCTGCATGACCACCGCTCTCAAGTGCTTAGACGATCAAGGCCTGATTTATCTTTGGGTCATGCAGGTGCCTCTGTGCCAGTCAGAATTTTCCGAAGAGTAATAGCAAGGAGAGATCGGCTTAATTTCCCTGGAAAAAGAGTTCAGCATTGTTTTTCCCCAGACTCAAAGAATAATGCATTGTCCCATACATACAAAGAAAACATAAAACTATTTTTTCCTATCAAAAATACTTTTTTCCTTTTTACCATAGCTGCTCTCCATTGGTGAGAAACAAAGAGTACTCATCAGTAAAATAATTGTACAAGTGAAAACGGCGTCTGCAAAACTAGCAACTGATTTTCCTTCACTAGGCTCAAGCATAGATCTAGACAGAGTGCAAACTATAATGGAATCTATGGGATCTAAGTTGTCTCCAGGTGCTCAGCAACTCATGGACATGGTCCGATGTCAGCAGAAAGTAAGTCATTGTGCTTTTCTGTAAACATAAGTAGTACTGCTCTGTGGCCTTACCTACTGTAAAAGTTAAGCATGTTCTAAATTGACTTGGTGAAAAGCATTTTTGATTTTTTTGTTGTTGTTTTTGAACACAAGCTTTCTGCTGTTTTAATCCTAATTTAGCAATTGCCACCCTTAAATGAGTGCAATGAATAGAGTTGGTGTACTTAAGGAATCACTGTGCGTACACCAAATCCAGAGTTAAGAACTCTGTATTACCATCATAACTTTAAACTTCGCTGCCACCCTACTCTCCTTTTGTTCGTTTCCTTTGTCACTGCCCGTCAAGGATGGTGGGCATGTTCCCTGCAATGTTTGGGCTGTAGGTAGGGCTGGTTTGTCCCCTCATTGTTACTAAAGCACATCACCTTCAACTAAAGGGAATGTGCTCTTACAGAGCATTTATCTGATTTAGATCCTAATCCTGCAAAGTAGACTATTTAAATAGAATCCTGAATCCACCTGATGTTTATAATGTCCAGTCTTGGGGACATAGCATGGTAAAAATGAAGTCAGTAAAACTGTTTCATTTGGAGACTGGCAAGATAATTAACACGTCATATATACAGGGGAAATATTTTCCTATGCTTTTCCCCAAGAGTATAATTCACAACTACTTTTAAAATCTTTACATCACACTAGTAGAATCCTGTAATTAAGAGTTATAAAGTATCTGTTGTTATTGTTGTATAATTCCCAGCCTATTCTAATACTTTAATATTAATTGTATTGTTTTGCTTCCCATCAGAACAGTTTACCTCTTGGAGACAAACTTAACTGGATCTTTGGGAAAAATTCGGACCTAGGAGGTGACCATGCAATAGATGGATTATGTAGCACAGCTGTTCAGGCATCATTACACCTATCAGCCAGTGAACCTTTGCCTGTTAAAAATCATTTGACAAGTGAAACAGTATGCGAAGACTTAAAAATAAGTGATGATCTGAACACACAGGTACCTGAAGGAGGGACTACTTCTGATTCCGAAAGACTTACTACCCAGCAAAATACAGCTGACCTCAGAAATTATTTTAAAGCCATGGGATCTTTGCATATGGAGGAACAAGCAAGTGAAACCCCAAATGTAGCTAATCCACAGGTGCTTCTTCCTTTTCTTCAAAACTTATGTAGTCAAGTGAATCATCTTCGGCTAAAAGATGGCAATAGACGTTTTGGTAAAAATGTAGTGACTAAAGAGGAAGGCATTCAGTGTGATGGGTAAGTTAAGTTTGGTACACTTATTAAACTAGTAGTTCGGCTGTATTGACAAGTTTAAAAACCAAAATACACAGTGACAGTGTTTTATTCTCATTAATAGCGATAGTGAGTCTTAAAATACATGGTTTTAAAGGCTGTGTGGTGATGAACATGATTACAATTAATTTCTCCCATGAGCTGCTTGAATATAGGAGTTTTCAGAAGAAATCACAACATCATTTGTTGTTACTAAACTGGTTGTGTCTCCACCTTTTATGGTTCCAAAAGTGTACTCTTTCCGCAATTTCATATACATTTGGTTTCTTTCTCATCTGTTACTACATTTTCATTTTGACTGCTTCTACCTCCTAAATTCTCATCTCTTCCCTTTTCCACGCTGTGTGCCACGATCTTTCTGCTGTACTTAATGTGTCTCATCCCACCAGTCTTTCCTGTCCCTCCTCATTTGTTGGCATTTACAGTGAAACTTTGTAATAGTAGTTGCACCCAGTTTGATACCTAAGGACCAATAGTGAAAATTATGAGATGTAGGAATTAGGGTATTAATAGAGCCTGAATATCTCCAGCTCCTGGGAAAGTGCAGGGTTTTTTAAAGAATGCGAATGCAAAAATAAAAAATTGCACAGATTGTATAGCTCTTGATACGTGTTAGCTGGGAAGAGTAAAGCCTGCCATACTGACAGAATTTGAACTCTGTGTATACTGTTGAGCTGTGTGGGTTTTGTTATAACTAAGCTGTCTAATGCATAGTTGAGCCTTTGAAAAAATAAGATGGCTATAAAGAATGGATCTAATAAAAAAGAAGGCGACTACAAACCCTAGCACATTTACAAAACTTTCTGAGATTTGAAATGTGTCAGGCAAAGTATTTTACTTGTGCTAAAACCCTACTATCATCCAAAGTTTATTGTCTAATAAATGAGACTTTACATTTGAAAGAAGCTGAAGTGCACAGATCTCTATCATGCCCTTTGTCATTAAGAAATGGATTATACTTACTCTTACATTTACTCTTTTCACAGAGGAGAACAACAGCCTATTTGCTCCTATTTGGAAAAGATCATCTCAAAAAATATGGATCTGATGGAGAAAAAACTAATGGACTATATTGATCGCCAAATCCATGCTCTTCAGACACACATAGATAATAAAATGGTTCTTTTAATGGACGTGGTTCAGAACTCAAAGCCAAACAAAATTTCACAAGCGCACTATGATTCTAATGAGGGGTTCTCTAATGGAGAGAGGTAGATGTATGTAGATAGAGAACTTCAGCGTTAAGTACTTTAAGGGCAATTATATTTCACAAAGCTTAGTATTTATGGAGATATAACTGTAAAGAACCTCAGTGTTGTTGACTTGTATTTTGTTACTGTCATTCTATCCACTATTGTACATGTTTTTTAGTTTTATGAAAGATATTAAGAATGTGTTTTTCCTAAATACAAGAATTTTGTATGCCCTTTGTGGCTTATTTATTTAAAGAGCATTGCTAAAAGCCATATGAAACACAGTTTCGTTTGAACAATGGAGAAATACTCTAAATAAACGGAGTTACAGCTTATCTTTTTACCTACATGTAATCAGTTCACTCTTTTGTTGTCTTGATTTTCGGTGTGTAACCTGTTGTCAGTAGAATGGGCTGTGGCTTCTCTGTGCTTTCCCTTTGTTTTAAAGGCCCTCCTCTTGAAACGTTTATTACTCCCATCGGTAAGAGGAAGGGTAGTACTGACATTGCCGAACTTCGACTGTTTAAGGAGTCGGGTTTAGGATAACTTGAGCCCCAGCCTGGCTTCCCCGAAAGCCTTGCTGGCTGTACGGGTACCCAAGTTAGGAATCTAGGCTCCTCAAGGGATATCTAAACCACGATTGTCGTTGCACTTTTTCCCTCCTGCATTAACTGATCCATGCGGGAACAACTGACATGCATGTATACTTAGCAAACTTGTGTTTATCCATGTTTCAGTATCCTAAGAAATGCCTGTACTTGGTTCATGGTTCTTCTCAAGGGGACTTTGTTGCTAGATAGAATGTGCTGGGGTGGGTACGATCTGCGGCATTTCACCAGCCTTAGGCCAGAAAAGTAGCCTTACTGCATTGTATTTACTTTAACCCCTTGGTGTCAGTTCTGCTGTCATTTGGGAGGGTAGAAATGTGGCTCGAAGTCCCTCTTTTGTGGCAGGTCAAGCTTCGTACTTCATTCTGCTTATTGCTCTTTGAATTCGGGGGTGCACCATGTAACTCGGACCGTATAGCAGCTTAATGGTAAATGCCTAAGTTGGGTGCACAGACTTTGGTTGTGTTTGGTGTCTTAAAATACATCAAGCAAAAGCTATCGATGAGGAAGCAAGTGTTGACTTAACAAGCAGCATAGGCACACACAATAGATTATCTAGTCTACTTAATATTTTCTTCTTCTCCAGGAAAACTGATGTCTTTTGAAGGCTGTCAGATCTTGATGGTAACAAGCCACAGGAACAGATTTTGAAGAGAGAATAATTTGCTTTGAAAAGACAACTCGCAGTTGTTCCTCAGCATAACTCATGCCCGGTGATTTAAAAAGATAAAAAGAGAATTTTTGAGGAAAAAAGGACCTGAATTATCTTGTACTTTACAAGTCACTTTACGCCTGTAAAGGTAGTTCTTAGGTGCTTTCTAAGAAACACACTGAGGTAGACACATTCTTTTTCAACTCAATGATTTAAGATATAGTACTAGGTTTCAGAGGTTTTTTTAATTACAAAAAAAGTTGAAATATGTTTCTAAGCATTGTTGTGTTCCCAGGCTAGGTAGTTTATTGATTTCTGGTTGCTTTGGTTTTTTTTCCCCTCTCCCCTCTGTGGCTGACAAATCTGAATAGAAGTTGACACAAATTCAAAATATCCTGAAGTAGTTAATATGGGCTCTGGGTTTTTCGGTAGCCGTATCCTGCTTGGCGTTTGTGATATTTTAGTATCACAGCTACCACAATAATAATATTTGAAATTAAAACCACAAATGAAAGAGCGTAGAAGCTGTATTGTTGCAGGTTCAGGGTTTCTTCAGCATCTGCTTTAGTGAAGGATTCTGTGTAGAGAAAAAATAAAGTGGGATGTTTAAAGTTTGGAGTACCATGTCACTTCAATGGAAATTAAATAAGCATTTTTTTCAGATATTTTGGTTCCGAGGAGTTGACCCACACTGATTGCAAGTTGTGAATCTGTAATAAAATTTGTAATAAAGCAGTTGTGCAGAAGAGCATCACAATGTTAACAAATTCTTTGGTATCACTGCAGCCAAGTTTCTGCCAAGCAGGGCTGGCATCATCTTTAGAACTGGGTAGGTGGGAAGCACATTGCTGAAGCAAAGCTGGGCAGAAAAGGAACTCAGGGTTGTAACCCTGTGCCTTCTCATGGTTTACTAGCTGGTCCTCAGTATTTTTCTGTAAATCATGAAAGATACTATGAAAATTAATCTATGCTTTGTAATACTTTGTGATATATTTGCACTTAAATCCTTTTCACATGATAAATGAAAAAAAGAAAATATGCTTTTTGCTGTAAAGAGCATGAAAAGTGTGACACAATGTGCTTTTCGTGGGTGAAGCTTTGGACTCAGTGGAAGTTAGAACAACGAGCATAGTGAGAGTAACAATACAAGCTTTTTAAAATAGCTTTTCCACATTTTGTAGTCTACGTTATTGTGCAGTACTTGCCTAGACCACTGCGGAGCAGAGTGCAAGTTGTGCTAAAGAGTATGTCGGATTGGGGCACTGAAGCTTGGTTGTCTTAAACAGCTTTGCAGCTCTAATTTAAAAGCGTGGTGCTTTTGATTCCTGCTCCGCTGGCTGTCCTCTCTGTCTTTCTGTTCTAATAAGCGATACATACAGTGTGAGGATTTAACCTAGGGAGGTTTTAACCTAGTCATCTATGTTTATCATCTGGCAAAGCTTTTCTGTAGTACCAACAAATTAAACGGAGTGAAATTGAGTGTTAAAAGATACACAGGTTATGACAAAGCTTGACTGTCATTTGAAATGTACTTTTTAAGTTGTCTGTGGCTTGAGAAATGAGCCCTGGTCCTTCTTTATGCTTGATCAAAAAATGTCATGTTTGAAAATCTGAAATCTTGTTTTGCTATTCATAACTAATTCTGAATATGTAGTCAGATCCTGCATATGTTACTTCTGTAACTAGGAGTGCTGCTCTTTCTACTTCAAAGAGCACACCTTAATCCAAAAGGCCATCAGTCTGTCAGTTTGAAAAGTACTCCTGTGATCTCACAAAACGCAAACTTTGTTGAACCTGTTGCTCTGATGCTGTGTTAGTTTTGAACTAGTGTGATTCACTTATTTCATTAGTGAAATGAAAGTAATGGACTTACACCAAGAAAGTGCTTAATCAGGTGCTTAATTTACGAATTCCTCTCACCTGAGTGATCAGCAGACCTGAGATCTCTCTTCAGGCGGATGGGACCTACTACGGTATTAGTTTTCCATAGGTATGAAGAAACAGCTCTTTTTTGCCTGGAGATACAGCCTTTGGTACAGCGAGAGTTTGCTTCGTTGCTGTCACAAATTAAAATATCACACTGGAGATAAACTGATGGAAAGCTCCGCAGGAACCTGAAGGCGTTAAATTTGAATCTTCCGTAGTGTTGAAGTGGTGGGTAGGTGACCACAGTGTCATCTTTATTGCAGCTGTAACAGAATTTACAGATCTGTTTAAAGTAGTCCACGTGCAATAATAATTCTTGCTAAGTACTGTTAACTGTAACTGCAGCATTTAACTAGGACATTATATGTGGGCGTACAAGGAAGTGCTTGTTTCCTCTCGCCAGTGCAATGTGGTGCTTGTTTTTCCTAGCTCTGTTTATGTAATGCCTTTACACTTCTGTGAAATCTAGCTTCCGACCACAGTCTGCTAAAGAAGATAAGTGGAAGAGAGACAAAAATAAAAGAACAATGGTTGACAGATTATATTTCCTCACATATTAGGAGATGGTAGTAAAATTAGTTTAGAGTCTTACCCACTTCTGATTAAGTCATATGTTAGCGATCCAAAATCAGGTTGTGGAGATGCTATACAGGTATCAACGAACACCAGAAGATTTGGGTCACTGGAATGAAGACTGACTTGAGCAAAGAGAACTTGGTTCAGGTCTACGTAGTATGGGGACTCGTGTACGGCCTTGGAGAATGAATCTGAATCGTAGAATGACATGCTAATGTTGTATCTTCCTACAGCAGTGATGTTTTGGATTATATCATTTTTCGTTATGTAAATGACACCTATGGTTGAATTGTTTTCCATTTTGCATTTCGCAATAATCTCTATGTTCTTTTGACGGGTGATAATGTTGTCACTTGCAGAGAGAGAGATGATATTGGTGTAAGTGATGCTCTGACCTTCATCCTGTAAAAGGAACCATATGAAGTGCTCAGCTGTGATTATACGAGCAGTGCAGTTGAAAGCGATTGTACTAAAGCTACAAGGCTGCCCAGATATGCTTGTCAGAGGCTCCTGATACCTTTGAAATGTGAAATATTGCAAACAAAAAGCCATTATCAGCCCTTTTCCTGGTTGTGTGGGGTTTGTTTTTGTTTTTGGTTTTTTTTTTTTTTCCCAAAACACTGAACCAACCCATGCCGCAAAAAGGTTAAGGAATGCTGCATGGAGTGCACAGAGTACCAAAGCTACGCTTCAGTCACCCTTATTCTGTTCATAAACCCTCATGCTGTTCATAAACTGCTTTTACAAGCTCATATCCACTGTTCTTGGCCTATTCATGTTAATGTTTTTCCCCTTACCTTTTTAGTTGTTCCACAGCTGGCTAACGGGAAGGAGAAGATCACCGAATCTTCTATAACTGGACTGCAAGATGGATCATTCAACTGTAGGTGAGTTTTGTTATAGCCAAGGGAGGTCAGGTAAGACTTGCTCAGAACAATTTTCATGCTATCTGAAGAGCATGTAAGGAATGCTGCCGTTGAAAGAGAAAAAAAACAAACAAACAAACAAACCAAAAACCACAGAACAAAATGTGTTACCACAAACTGTTCATTTCTCACTTTATCTACATCCTTGAACCTGTTGCATGGTTCTTGATTTGTCAGAGTTCTGAAATAGCTCATGTGCATTTGAGGCCATGCAGAAGTCAGGACCAAATTTTATGCTCAACTTAAAATGTTAGATAAGGAAAACCATGTAAAACTCATGCTGGAAGTTTAATTTTAAACCCAGTAGCACAGACTGAATTGCAGCCTTTGTAAAAGAGAAAAGGGATCAAAGTGCTAGTGCAGAAGGGTGAGTGAGAAAATTGATTTATGGCAGACATCAAGGCTTCAGAGGCTCCCTTTTCACCTGGGTTAATGAGAAGATATGAGTGTGTAAACATATGGCACCAATAAGGAAAATGGTCCAGCTCTGGGGGAAAGGAAATTACAACACACCTAACCCTGAATGACTAACCAACGCAGACCATTTTCCTGAGTATCTCAGGGAACAAAAACATTAAAACTAGCTGGTCAAAAAAAAGGGTTTTTTACATTTTTACATCTCTGTGATGGTAACAATGCCTTCTTTGCCCAAAAGAAGGGCAAACTGAGATTTTCAGTGTTGCTGGACAGAAAAAGGACCCAAAAGAGTGAAAGAAGCAGCTTGCTTTCACAGATGGGTCAGGTAGTAACTTGGGCTGTGTAGGAGAGACTAATGTGGGGTTTTGTATGTAAAGAGGGTTAATGACTACCAATAAAAAGACTTAAATCCTCAGTATCAACCATCAGTTCTTAATATAAGGGAGGGGGAGAATCATATGTGAGAGTAAGAAACAGTGTCCCATTCATGTAGCACTTACTGTCGGGCTCCGCCGGGCCTGGCAGCGGAGCAGTGGTATACTGAGCGGAAAATCCTCTGTAGGAGTTGGCATAGTCTGTAGACAGCACAACTGTCATAACATTTGAAGTAGATTCAAATGTGAGCTGAGAACGACCACATACTTTTCCTATTAGGCCAGTGTTAGTGGCAAGGCCATCATAAACTGCTGTGAAGTCAAATCGGCAGTTTTGGTCTAGTTCCAGACTGTAGACAGAGAAAAAATAATGACAGGGAAGTCTGAGTGTAGAGAACATTGCTCATGCTGGATAGAGGATCCAGTGCAGTTAAAGCATCTGTTGATGGTGAAATAAAAGAATAGAGAATAAACCCACTTAAATAGACATTATTAAAACCAATTAAAACATGGAAACCATTAAAGGCAAGAAATACTTAGGAGTGTGATTCTGCTCCCATCGAAATAATGAAACACTTTGCTGTCGACAGAAGCTGGATCAGCTATGTTTTACAGCTCTGATACTGCATATATTGATTGCTACGTATTTATTGAAAATAACCCCACATTCAAATACATGTATAGATCATTTAAAATACATGATTATTTATATATACAAAATGCTTTTAACGTGTAGGGTTGACTTATGGGGTCTCTGAAACCTCCTGTGTGTGACACCAGAGGAAGGCTCTTGCCGCTGTGTTGCAGTAGGAGAGCTGCTGGCAGTGCTTGCCGCCCTCGATGAAAAGCCCCAGCCGTGCCGTGGTGGCTGGATACTTCCGAACAACATCTCTCTTCCTGAATCGGCATATGGACCCTGGCTGGGACTGGTGAGAACATGCACCACATGTCCAGTGGTCAAGGTCATGATTTCCTACAGAATCCTATACATTCGATACCGAATTCTTACACGGCATTCTGCAGTCTGAGTATCTCAAGAAATGTTCTTGAAGATCCTGCCCTTTGAATTCCCTTGATCTTGAGACTTTTCTCCATGCACAGTGGGAAAGCCAAAACAGTTCTGCCAGCCCGCGACATACGGGAGACCAGCCCTGATCAAGAGCAGTGCGGGTCAGGAAAACCCCACGCCAGTGTGGTTTCCATACGCCCGTGCATCCATTAGCATTTATACTTAGCGCAGGTGCTTCTATCTCCTTTGTCCAATGGGCAGCAATACTGAGGAAGACACACTCAGGACAGTATTTTCTTATTCTTTTGAGCCTCAGTTCTAAGTTGCGATTACAGTGCGTGTGATGGTTTTAAATACGTTCCTTATGTAGCAAAAGCTTTGTTTATACTGATGGATTCAAATTCAGATCATTCAGGCTAGCTAAAAATGGACCTACACCTCACGGCTTGTCACCTGAACTGCTTTTGGTGTTTCTGGCACTGCAGTAGCCATTCAGCACTGTATGGTGATTTGGAACACACTGCGATTACTTTATCATAAGGGTCAGCAAAGCCACATTTGTTTTAGCAGTGTAGAGAGTTATAAAAGTTTGAAAGCACTTCTGCTTCCTATGTTTAAAGTAATGCCTTTAAACAGAATGAAAAAAAGAGTAATAGGGCATTTGGGCGTTTACTTACAAAAAATCCTGAAAGTGTAAGTTTATCTTCGAGTTTTTTGCTGTTCGTATGTGCCAGACGCAGTATGTAAATTCAGGGTAAGGTGCTGGGTAGTTGGGGCTGGTAAATGTCCCATTGGGACCAGTTAATTGCCCCCCACAATTTTCAATTTCTGCAAAGAAGAGTATTGTTAACATAATGGTATGTATAATGAACCATAAAAAAATAAATTAAGATCTAAAGTTATGTCACTAGTGGGATTCTTTAGGATTCCTTTACTGTGGAAATGATTAAAGGTACTAAAGATAAAACCTCTATAGAGAATTTCAGGTCAGGTGGGTGTTACAAAATGAAGCCTGTTGTGTCACTGTGGTGTATCTGTGAGGCACAGTGTGATGTCCGAGGTGGCTGTAGAAGAGTTAGCTTTGAGAGTGTGAGCAATTTAGTTACAGCTACGTTACAGGTAAATTAGGTGCCATCTTGAAAAACTGGTAACGAAGATGCTATACCAGCCAAAAGCAACCTGAGAGACTTCATATTAGAGAAATCTGAGAGGCCTTGGTCATGACCTATATGGAAGTGCAACATCTTCAAGTTTGAGAGAGATTTTACTTGATAGACAAAGGCAAAATAAAATCAGGTCAGTGGCAACCTCAGAAAGACAGATGTAAACTAAAAATAAGACACAATTTTTCAGCAGTAAACACTGGAGCTGCCTAAACTAGGATGTGGTAACTATTCTGTAAAATTGAAGCATTTAAATGCTTAATACCATGCTAGTCAGATCCGCAGAAGCACAGGAACTGGGCACAAGCTAAGACTGATTTTCTCTGAGGTATTCTTACCTTTCAAGGAAAAAAAGTAAGGAGCTCGTTGAATGAAAACGCTTACCGACTTCTGTGACCAGTACTCGGCAGGGGTTCTGACTAGATGCTCGTATTCGCTTTCTGGGTAAGTGCTATAGTATTTGCAAGCTGAGTAAATTTAGCAGAAGCCTGTGAGTAAAAGTAGAGTCCCATAGTGCCACCTTTGCAATCATTTTTCTGAGTAAAATTTAACTTTTTAGGTGCTCTGCAAGTTCACTGTTGTTTTTGCTGCCTCTTTCCTTTCACTGATTTTCCCTCACACCATTCTCCTATGGGCCGAAAAACTGAGTGAGACTAAAGGTTCTGTTAATAGCCTCTAATTGCTGTCCTAAGCTTTCCCTTAATGGGAAAGTGTCTTTTAATGGTGCAATTAAAATGGTATTTAATGACTGCGTTAAGTTCCGACTTACCTTTTTCTCGTGAGAAGAAATAATACAAGACAAAGAAGTTTCGTGTGAAAGCCACGGAGTTTGTTGTTATGAGAAAAGTTAAATTGTCTGAAGATGATTGAAGTACTGGGACTGCATCAGTGTCGTTACATACTTGTCCGAGAAGAGGTGAATTAGTTGAGGGACCATCATATACTTTAATACTTTCGTTTTCACAGCTCGAAGAAGGAGCAAATCTATTAAAAAGGAACAAACCCCAACACAGATTCAATAAACATTTTACTAAAGCAAATACAGAAGTATTTGGAGGCAATATTTTTCTGTGCCGTATTCTAATGGAGTGAAACAGTACAAAAGCATCTGGAGGAAGTACTCACTGAAAATAGGAAAAAATGAGCCTAATTGTTTGATTTGCATTCTTCTGAATTTGCCAGACGCAGGTTGCGTTTGCATTGAGTTCAATCTTTAATGCTTTGTTTAGCTCATGGAGTGAAGCACCACAGCCAGGTACACCTGTTGAAGAACAGCAACGAAAAAGCAGCTTTCAAGTTTCTCTTCATCTCTCAAGTTTTCTCTTGCAATAATGTTTCATCCTCCACTATGCAAAAGCTCTGGGACAAGCCATCACGGAACAGGCATGCGAAATGTTGTAATATGCTTTTCGTTTATGTTACTGCAGTTGGGAAAGAATCAAATAGTGAAAGAGTATCAGAAAATACTTTTTTGTCCTCATTTCCTAGTAGCAGAGAAAAGGGGAATTAGGGCAACACGCATCACAGATGAAGCCAATGACAAAACTGGAGATGCCCAGCGGTATAGGCCACCTCAGCAGCCCTCTTCTGCAAGGTTGGTTACAGAAGCACCTCAAGGCTCCTGCCGTCCCCCTACACTGGGTTCCTAAAGATCATTGAATCCAGTTCTGAGGTTCAGCCCTTGACTTAAAAGTGTTTGGGAGCCTCCGCACACGGAATCAAAAAGGCTTTTCAGATTTGAGCTTCTGAAGGACTGTGCGTGGGATGACTATATATTTACCGCTGCTTGCAGTTCTGATCCTCATCTCTAAAAGGGTACTGCTAACCAGGCAAAGCTTCAGAGAATGGCAACAAAGATGACCAAAAGTTGAGAATATTTTCCAGGCAAGGAATAAGTAAATAGACTGAAGCACTTCATGTCAGAAAAGAGATAACTAGGGGAGAAAGGAGGTGCTAGAGGTCTGTAAATTCATGAAGGGGGTCAATATGAGATATTCTCTTCCAATACATTAACTCAGTGGCCTGGAATGAAACCAGTAAGTTGTGATTTTGAAACAAAAAAGAAGGGAACTGGCTCTTTGCACATGGATCTTTGCAACAGGGTGAAGTGCATGGTAAAAGTAAAACATGAACCAGATCAAATCCATGAAAGAAAAAGCCTTTGGTAACTGTTAAACACAAAGGTAGCGCTTCCTCTCTGTTCCAGCAATCCTGAACCATGTTTGTTGGTAACTGGGAGAATATTCTGGGGAAGTATTGTGCAGACTTGCGTTTGTATTCTTGCCCGTATTTGTATTCTTGACTGTTACTGGGCTCAGGATCTAGCTGGACTTTGACCCGGTTTGACCCGGAAGAAAACCCAACTATGGTTGACATCACTAATGGCACTTAATGAATGTTAATAAGTTATGAAATAGTTGCAGAAACTACTATAGAAACTTCAGAAAAAGTTTATCATCCAGTTCGAGCATAAGATCTTCTTTCTACTTTCATATTAATCTAAAACTAATGGTCTAAAACAGCCGGAAGAATTTCCCGTACAGTGTATGCAGTCCCAGATAAAAAGATTGGGCTTTCTGATGAGCTGGAGAGGGAGACGAAAGGTTTAGGAGGGACCTTCCTTGTCACGCGTGAAACCTCTCGATTGTGGACGTTACAGTCCGCGCTTTGCCCCCTCCTCCCTCTGGGCATCCCCCTGCCCACACCGCGGCCGGGCACGGCTGGCCCAGCCTTGCAGGACCCTTCATTAGCAGCTACTCACCACTGATCAGGTAAATTGCTGATTTGAGCATAGAAAGGGAATCCCAAATCGAGCAACAAATGACTGACTGTTGCTTCTGAGTGAACAAGGGAAAAATGAGCAAATAAAAACAACCGTTTCCTGATTAAATCCCTTTATTCCCGGTACTCTGATACGGTATTAATTTATAAATACAAATTTCAATTCCAGAGTAAAATCTCTTCGAAATCAAGTTCTTAAGTTAAAATTTTGCCCCATAGAATCATATATTGCAATTTCTTTTTTTATTATTTAGCATTTTTAACACTTGTCGGCACATTTGGGTGTTCCTGTTGTGCAGCGGTACATTAAAATAAGACACACTTTTAGAGATACATTTAACATTTTTCCATTCAGTTGCCTATAAAATGCCTATTGTTCAAAAACTAATAAAATTTTACAGTTGCAAAAAAGCCTGGGTTTCCATACCTGTGGATTCAACTGCCTTGTCTTCAGCGAGAGCTAGAGCAGCGAAGAGAGGCAGGAGGAGGAGCTGTCTGAGTGCCTGCATTTTGCTGGCAGCTGGGGAGGTTACGCTTTTCTAACTTTTATACCCCCTGCTATTTTATAATCGTCTTCTATTACACAGTATCACAGAGGGAGGGCTTAATCTCTCAGTTACTGTTTTATTAACAGATAGAAAGGAGAAAATAACAGCTGTGCCCATTTATTTATTTTTTTAAAATATGTACTGCCTGAAGTAAGTTTAACGGTGCTTTTGTGAGCTCTCGTGGGTTCAAAACACATTTTTCATCTGATTTCATTGAGCGCCTGTTCGGGTTTGTTGATATGAGCGGGAATGTTCTGGAAGGGATTTCCAGATTCCCTTGGGAGACACGTTCAGCAGTTTGCTCTTAGTGCTGAGCAGCAGGGGCCTGGTTTTTCCCACCTTTGTTTTGACGCTTATCCCTTTAGGCTGCACTGGGTGAATCGTCCCCTGTCCTTGGTGAGGATTCCTCAGGTTGTAAAGTGGGACTATCATAACAGCCTTGTCAGGAGTAATAATTTCCCATTGCTGAAGCATTTGTGGGTGAACAAGGCCAAATTCATGTGAGTCAGCTTTAAAAGAAGATTGTGCTGAGACCGCTTTGCAGATAAAACTTAGTCCCACAGTAGCAGCTACAAAAAAAAAAAAAAAAAAACAAAAAAAAAAAAAAAAAAGGAATTAGCCTTTCCTTCCCAAGGTAAGGAGTCCAAGAGCCTCACTTCCTTTTAGCGCGAGCCTAATGAGTATCTGTCCCAATATATTGGCATTGCTTTGTCTGTCTTTCCGTAAGGACCAAAGCTCCTGAAATCCAGAATATTTCCTTCTGCAGCAGCGGATACCCAGTCTTTTAAGGTTCTGGGGGCTGTGCCAGTGCCACAGATGTGCTGTTACCCTGACCGTGGTGGGTGTGTGGCCAGGCTGGACGCGGGAGCCCGGCTGTGTGATTCTTTCCAGCACAGAGAGCAGCTATCCCACAGCTGAACAAACACGGGTTCTTTCAAGTTTACTAGAAAAGTCAAATTGCAATCTAGACCTTCTTGAAACATATCCAGGTATTTTACAGTGATGAAAATACTGGGGTTTTGTACAAAACCTTTTTTTTTTCTTATTTCTTTTATAAACATGCTGAAATATCATGCATCTGTAATAATCCTCTATTTCTAATCTCGGACCTATGCCTTATTTAAAACAGTTCTCTCTTATTTTTAACTCAGTTTAAGGATGTTGAATGGAGCTCTCTCCATCGCGACAATGTACTTATACTGCCTTTAAACATGGAGGCATTGAATACATGTATAAAGATGTCGCATAGCATTTGAATTCCCTTTAGTTTCTGGAAATGCTAAATTTGCATTTACTCTGTATAGCTTTTCATTTCTTAAACCCACACGCATACTTGCAGGCAATTTTCAAATGCTAACATCCATTTTATATGCATTTAATGTGTGAATTGGTGAGTGGAGCCCTGCCAATCAATGCTGTGTCCATCAGAACCAAGATAAAAATGCCCAGGGCTATGATACCCTGGTAATTTGCTCTAGCAGTTACAGGTTGGTAGTCAGACTGTTTAGAATTACTTGTATATGGACGATTAGGAATTTTTTTTTTTTTGAGCTGGAGTTGATACAAGGGGACTGGAGCCCTAAGCAGTGGCCCGGTGTTTCTGAAGGGCTGAGCCCATGCTCACGCTTAAGGCTGGTTGTCAGCTCCGACGTCACAGAGGAGTCTCTAACTGTGCTGCTGCCGCTCCGTGTATTTGTGCCACACATCTGAGTGTTCAAACTGTTTGCAAATGTTGTGTGTCAAGCCCACGTTCAGATAGTGTGTTCAGATATCAGGTGGTGCCAAAATATTAATGGCCTGCTGTGAATTTCTTCTCCTACCTCAACAGAAAATGGCCAGCAAGACTTCACGAAAGTCCTTTAAGATAGAATCATAGAATCATAGAATTGTCAAGGTTGGAAAAGACCCTTAAGGTCATCGAGTCCAACCATTAACCCATCACTGCCAAGTCCATCTATCCCATGCCCTCAAGCACCGCATCTCTCCGTTCTTTAAATACCTTTAGGGATGGAGACTCAACCCCTTCCCTGGGCAGCCTGTTCCAATGCCTGACCACCCTTTCGGTGAAGAAGTTTTTCCTAATATCTAACCTAAACCCCCCCGGAACAGCTTGAGGCCATTTCGTCTTGTTCTATCACTTGTTACTAGGGAGAAGAGACCGACCCCCACCTTGCTACAACCTCCTTTCAGGAGGAGATGAGAAGAGAATGACTGTAGGGAAGATGTTTTACAATAGCAGATCCTCAGAACAAATTAGCGTGCATTCTAGTGCAAAGGAACAAGGATTCAGATGTTGTGAGACTTATTTACAGGCACTTTCTCTTACTGCTGGCAGCCAGGAGTGCACAGCAGGGAAAATGGGATTTCCAGCACTTTAAATCATTACCTGTGAGAAGCAGAGCACAGGGTTACGGGTGTGATGGAGTTAGTATGAACTAAGTATGATTAGGAAATACTCTGGCGCAGGCCGGGCGTGGGGTCCGGCAGGACGAGGACTTTGGCAGCGAGCCTGCACAGCCAGTGCCAAAGCTGAACTGCCGGGTGAGAGATCAGAGTGGGAGCCTTCGCGAGAGACCTACGCGATTTTGGCGTTGGAGGCCTGGCTGAGGGATTCACACAGAAGCTGAGTTTCAGAATGACTCTAGGCCCTTTTCTGAAGGGATAAAGCATGAAAGGAAAAGTTGCTGAAATTTTTTTTTTTTTTTTTTTTTTTTTGCCTCGTGTGGCACAGCCTCTAGACGCTAGGCAGCCTGATTCAGTACAGGGCATCTCATTATGAGTCCGAGTAATCTGCATGTAACTCGCCATATGGAAACCAAGTGTTGGCCTTAAAGATGCTTTTCACAGTCAATTCAGATTATCAAAATTTAATCTATCTCTTTCCCCGAGATGGCTGCTGTACTCCTGTACAATTCTGCAATCGACAAGATATTTTTCTCTATTACAAACTTAAAATTATTAATTTCCATTTTTTTTTTTTTTCACTAAGTCATGCCAAGAAGGGCAATTTAACATTAAAGTGCAGAAACACTTTCTTGGCTCAAAGTGGTATCATTGACCAGATATTGAAAGACAAAGGATGAAGCAAATGCTTATAATGAAGTAAATTTAGATGTACAATTTTTATAGTTCTCGTCTCTAGTAATAAAACCTGACATATGGAAAGACTATAATAGTTTATAGGTATTGCAGAGGTTATATTTCAGTACAGGGACAGTATTTTTTCCAAATATTTTTGAGTTTCCATTTAAGGTAATAGCTCAGCCATTACGGGACAAGGGGTGCTCATTCTTTGATTTATAGCTCTCTGTGGGCTCAGAAAGCAGCACTGAGACCTGTGTGTCTGTCAGGTTAATCTTCCTTGAATGCTCGGTGTTTGAGCTGTGTGGTACAATGGGTAGGACTGGAAGAACTGGGAGAGGGAAACAAAGTCTTGATAAGAAAAATCAGCCAGCTGGTCCGATCGCTCTTTGTCACTGAGAGTATTTACTGAAGTTTAGAGTTTTACAAATCTGGAATATAGATCTAAAAGATTTGAAATTACACAAGTACAGTTAAGACTAAAATCCCTTTAGATTTACACCCCCTAGTATAATGTATTTTTAGAAATTAGTAGTGGATGTGCAACACACTGGTCATGTATATAGGTGATCAACATAATGTTATGGCTAGAAAAAGCATTATTGGGGCTGTTATTTGGGGACGATAATAATACTGACGCTGTCACTCGTGCTTCTTTTGCCTCTCCTCATATAGCCCGGGTAGCGTTGGGAAGAATAACTGTAACTGTATGTGTTGCACGCTTGTATTTTGCACTTTAGGCAAACTCTTGGGTATATGGGACCTCTGAACTTGAAATGGATAATCCTCTGGCCAGGTGAATAGTAGTTCCTGCAGGCTGTGTCCCTTATACACCTGAGAAAAGAAAAAGGGAAAAAAAAAAAAAACCCACACATATAATTGTCATACAAAAATTGTGACACGGTCACTAAGCCCATTTCTTTTGTTGGTTACCAGAAACTTCCCTTCAGAAATTTCTGTGATGTTAATCACAATTCACAGCACAGAACTCCAGAACACAGATGCAACTATATGGAATTCAAATACACCTGTTGGTATAACATATATAAATATCACACATGTATGTAAATGTATTAATGTAAAGCACCTGGTGGAATTTTAAATATGTGAGGAAGAGTTACTGTGTAGGCCTGTTACCTTTCGAAGTTATTTTTTATTTCAACCTTAGAATTTCTGAAGAGCCATGAAGAAACAATTCCATATCCCAATTTAATCAGATGCTTCATCCTTCTCTGAATTTTTTATATATTTTGTGAAATACCTTCTGAGAATTTATACCAGTTCTTCTTCCCTAGCAGAATATTGTGGTAAAAAACCAACTCAAAACTGTGTGGTTTTGTCCTAATAGCTAGTTCATTTAAAATCCTGCTGCTTCTTGCAAGCAGGTAACTCAAACATGTTTCCAGACTCTGTATCTTTGGTGAAGTCAATGACATGTGAGGAATTATTTTGAAATGGTTGTTGAGATATTTTCCATTCTCCCTTCTGACTAAATCAGATACCACAGTTGTAAAGTCACGAGGATTTGGAGAGACCACATGCGTGTCTGTAAATGGCATCAGATTTGGCTCTGTGCTGTAGAGGGTAGCACGAACAAACAAATCCTGGTTTGGCTGAACATAGTATGATGAAGTCCTCACTGAATTTGAAAAAGATGGTGAATCATAAAAGGCAAACTTGACATGAAATCATCTAGATGGAGTTTCCTGGGATGGAGACTCTGTAACACTGGGTATCGTTTGGGCACCAGCACTCCTGTCTGTTTTGCAGTTGAGGTTCAGCAAGTGAATTTGTATTTCTGCTGTAGAAGGTGCCAGAAATGGATCCTTCTGCTGTGTTGGAATAGGCCGTGGCTTGATGGCTTATGAGTTTAGAGCTTCAAGGATGGCTGAAGCCTTTTCCTGAGTGTCTCTAGAAAGTCAGGCGAGCTGAGAGCTGACAGGGCTCAGCTGTCCATGC
>KL271572.1:24037-41267 GCA_000699545.1 Podiceps cristatus | reverse complement strand
TCGCTGTCTAGGTCATTGATGAAAACAAACATTTCAACCAAAATGAGAGAACAGTTGGCTTTTCCCCTCCATCTACGTGGTAAATTAGACTGCAATGAAAACGCTAACGTGGTCCCTCAAGCTTCCCAAGCATGGAATCTTTGTCCTGCAGAGGTACTCCTGCTAGCGAGTCTTATAATCTGAGAAAAAAACCTAACTAGCAGGTTAAACAAAACTCACTAAGCCATCACTGACAGGTACGTATTCTACAGTGCAAATGTCAATGGCACATCTGTTCAACAGGCTAGAACAGTCAACAGTAAGGAAACAAGTCTGAAACTAGAAGATGACATCATAGTACTACAGTGCCAAGCCCAAATTCACCCATATATTGGGGGGTGTGGGGTGTGCTAATAAAGATTTCAAAATTCCTGCTTTATCGTATACTACACAAGCACTGGCTCCATACCAAATGCAAGCAGAATTCAAACACTGGCATTTTTGGATGGCCTTTGCAAGCCCAGTCTTTCTGCTCCTGCCCCTCAAGGACTCCCTAAAATACAATTCAAATTCCCACCTGCATTACAAGATAACATAAGAATCGAGATGGTCTTATCTCCAACTGTATTAATTGAAGACTTTTGTCAGTATTCTTGTTTTACAAGACAAAAAAAAAATCTTTTACAAGACTAAAAATCTTTAAGTGAAACATAATGGACTTCTCAAACCTTTTATTCATTTGTGCATTAAAAAAAAAGGCAAAACAAGTCAACTTCAGGTTAAAAGCAGCCCCAACAAATTACTATCTTCAAAGATTCCATTATAATTAACAGATCACCACAATTCACAGTCCCATTAAACGCTTCTCAAAATCCTAGTAACACAATAATTGCAACTTTTGTTGGTGGATCTTCAAGGTTTGCTTTTGTTTTTCTTTTGTTTTGAAATGGTGATCAAAATTATTTTTGTCTTTCTTTTATATCTTTTAAGACTAAAAAATAATTACTGGTACCCCCAAGTTTGCAGCTATATCCTGATGGATATACTAAGTTTAAATGCTAAAGACTATTAAATCAGTTAATTGTCAAATGATCATTTTTGCTTGGATCAGTTTGGTGTGGAATAAAAGTGCACACAAACAGCTTTGAAATTCAGCAGCCTTCTCTACTGACCAAAAGATTGCTGCTAAAGTGTTTCTTCTATTCATATATATATCATATAAAAAAAAGAAATTGGATCCTGTGTATCCACCCTCCTCCTCACTGTTCCTTTTAGCTTAAGAGTTTGCCTCTGAATTCAACAGAGTAGCACTGTAAAAATAAAAGATTGTGGCTACCTAATTTCACATATTACAAGGCTGTAACTGACATTTCTACTTTTACTTAAGCTAAAATATTACTACCAAAAAGAAGAAAATAATAAATCATTGCAGCATTTCTCCTGCTTGGAAAAGAGCCAACTAGGAACAGCAGAAGTCATAAAAACATATCTCTTTTTTAAAAAAACAAAACCAATAAAACCAACAAAAAAACAAACACACACACAAGACACACAAACACATACACACAGAGCAGAACAACACATTACCCATCCACCCACAGCCTTACATTTATTCTGGCATACCATATGACTGAGGGAAAGAATAATACAAAGAAAACATTGGAAGAAAACACAGAACGGGTTCATCAACACTACAAAGAGACTAACATGACAGCTCTCCATCAAAAGAATTGGGGGTTTTAATTGATTTTTTTTTGGGGGTGTGTGTGTGTGTGTGTGTGTGGTTTTTAATACTAAGGGAATACAGTAGATGTAAAGTATTTGCATTTCATCAATAGATTTTACATAATCCCCACAGGAAACAATTAAACCACAAAGGATGGATTAGTATGAAAATTTTAAGTACCACCTGAAGAGAGCAGGCTCAAATGGGATGACATGGAGCCGTAGTTCAGACAGGTACTTTGTCCTGAAAGGTGACAAGAGTTCTCTACAAATGAGTAGTAATGTATGACTGAAATTTCAGCTCACTGAAAACTTGGAACAAGAAATACAAGACACATTTATTAATGGCAAAAATGGAAGCAAAACTTAGGCACATATTTCAGATTGCTTTGCATGTCACTTAGACACCACTGACAAAAACATTGCTATGAAAAAAAAAAATCCCTAAAGGACTCTGCTTATCTGTTACAGATGAAGACAGAAAACGACAGAGGTGTATTACATTACGGGACAACTGCCAGCCAACCAATGCATGAAATACACTTCACTGAGTGAAGTAACTCCAACAGAGACAGCAAAGCACAGCTAGCATTGTAAAGAACTGTCAGGTTGTCACCCGGACACAAAATACAAATGCCAGCAACTACCTTCAAGAGAGAAATTTAGCCAAAGAGGGACCATAGCAGGACTACCGGATCACAAGGGGAAGAAGAATCTATTTTGCAAGGGCAGCCTGCAGAAACGTGTTTCAGCTTAGTGAGCAAAAACCAAAAGGGTGAATTTATTGCTCTTTAAATGTCCATTTGGCTGGAGAGCAGAAACGCCAGGGAGGGGAAACACATTACCTGAACGGAAGGATTACACAGGCACTATCAGCTAGCCATGAGTATGTTGTCTCATTTCTACAAGACAATGGCACTGAGCCAAATAAACAAATGAGATTCTGCGGAAGCTTTCTAATAAGCCTAGGAAAAACTCAGCCTAACCATTTCCAAGGCAGTTCTTGATCATGTTTTTAAGGCTACTTTGTAACATCATTAATTGCTGTGGCTGGGGAAGATTTGATGACTCAGGAGGTCAAGCAAAGACCTCTGAAATAGAGAAAATTGGAGCTGATGGAGCAAAATGCAGTAATAGAGGCATGCAACTAAATATGCACAGCTGCAACTATGAAACCAGATCATTTGCATGCCAGATGCAAAGAAATAGGTTATACTTTCTGCCATAATTGATTTTTCCTGTTTGCATTCATGATTGCTCTGTTGTTAAAGTAACTCCACTGTTTTCAAACTGCAACTGCTAAAAGAGTGCATCTTTTATGTTATATGTTAGATCACAAATTTTGTTATTGCAAATTAGAACAACTCTACCAGTCCCAGGCACGCCAAAGTACTTCTCTGCAATGATATAAGTACAGAACATAATCTCCTATTTAGCTGCAAGAAATGTATTTCAAAGTAATTGTTTCTGTAAGCATTGCCTCGTTAGCTGGGTGGCATCTCTTGGCAACCAGTACCCCACCCTGGGTTAAATTAATTTCCATATATTTTTTTCTCTATTATAGTTATTAAGTTATTTCTATGAAGTGCCTTGAGGATATTAGAAGTACTTTTTGCTAAGTTTACCCTTTCCTGAACACGGGGAGGGCAGTAGGGGGGAAGTCAGAATCTGTTCATTCTCAAGTTTGTACCTGGTGCTGCACGTTCCTCAAGCAACAGCACTTCTGAACTTTTCCCCCAGTAAAGTACCAATACTCTTGGCTATATGCATCGAATTTGTATCCATTGAAAAGCAAAGCCCCCTCTGTTCAGACTATGTAAGAGAACATTATCACTAAGGATGAAAACAACTTTGGGCTCTGTGCTAAAAAAGTGGCATAAGCTGGGACAAAAATAAACCAAAAGCCACACAAAACACCCAGGAGGAATATCGTGATGCGGCCACACTGCAGGGATCATTGTAAACTTGTCTGAAACACTGGCTTAGAAAACATGCAATTTCACAAATTAAGTTAATGTACTAAAAGAAAGTCTGTAAAACCCCAATACTGTCTGAATACAGTCTCAAAGGTGTGGAAATTTGGAGCAGATATATTGCTAAGTCGTCCACAAGACATAGACCTGACTTTATAACATTTTGTATATTCAGCTCTTCTCCATTGCCTAGTGACATAAGTGAACGCTTTATTGACAAGTTTTCATAGAATTATTACAAGCATTCAATATAAGAAGCAAATAAAAATTCAAACTGGTGCAAGGCAATGTAAAAACCCAGAAGAAATCTAATTAGCTGAGTGTCGCTGCCATTGCTGTCAGTGATGCAGTTTTCACCTGCTCACAGTAACTCCTGGCAGCGTTTTGCACAGATTCTCCCCTACCACATGACCTCATCAGGCAACAAACACTTATGTGAACCACGGGTCACTGACTGCAACTGTGTTTACAGCCATTTTAAGTAAGGGAGCTGCTATACGCCTCACATCGCCATTAACGAATGAGAGCTTTAGATATAACTGTGGACAAGCATCTTTCCCTTCCTCTAGATCACCTGTAACAAAAAGGTACGATCTGCAGACTTTTTGAGATAGGAACATTCATGAACACGGAAGTTTGTCATATAAGCAGAAATGAACAAAAACTGAAACCCGAGGAATCTATTTTCCTATTTTGAAGTATCAAACTGACTACAACTATACTTTCTGGGGCATCTCCGCCACGTTTCGCACACGTCAGCATTGTTCAAGTGTAACCAGAAATTGATATTCAACTGATATTCACAGTCTAAGCTTGATCAAAGATGTCTTTTCAGATGACTGCGATGATGCTGCCTGTGTCAGTACAAACAAGATCACAGCAAAGTGTATTGCTTTATATTTTCAGACTCCCACAAATGCTCTTTTTTCATGACCCTGGAACAGATGTAGCCCAGTGCAGTCCTATCATCCCACTTCCCTCCTCTCCCTTCAACGTATTCCCATTGCACTTCCTCCTGTGCTGCTAATCATGTTGGGAAAGCCCACTGCCATGCCGCCTCTCCTCCCTCAAACCAAGCACTTTGCTGCTCAAAGAGCACTTGACAACCACCACCAAGTCCAACGCTGCAAAGTGTAATGGCCCCACTCCTCCACTATAATAAATGATTAAAAAGCAAGCTGATTGTATCCATGCATAGATCAAGCATCTGAAATATGAGCAGCTCATACACTTCGATGTCAAGAATAACCTATAATGACAATATGTAAAAAGAGATAAAATGAAATTAGTTGCCTTGTATATTATGGACATCAAATAAAATGTAAGGTTGGGCTGGGGGACAGAAGGGAATAAAAGGACATTTGGAGAACAATTAATAGAGCAAGAAAAATATACTTCCTACTTAGTAACAAAAAACCTAAGCAAAATTCAAGCAGGATTGAATTCTTCTCACAAAAGCAAAACTTCTGTACTTCCTAACTGCCAAAATAGAGTTTTCTAAAAGAAAATCCAGCTGCAAGAATAAGTCATAAATACGTACTATTACAGCTTACCTACAGGGAAAGCATAAATACCTCTTATAATGAGCAACTTCATTACAGACATTCTGAAACCCTACCCAGTTTTAACTTACCCCCATCATTATTCTTAACAGTATTTAAGAACAAGTCCGTCAAACTCAGCTCTTCAACATTTTTCAATTGTTCAAAAGAATAATTCATCATCAGTTATCTAGGTCTGTATTTTTCATTACTATAGAAAATGGGCAGAACGCGTTTCTGCTATTTCTTAATTAAATTCAGCAAAGATGCTGTAAGGATGAACATGAGCTATGGGTGCACATTTCAGGATTTCTGAAGTATTGTTACTCTAGAAGACCCTCACTGTGGATCTCTTCTCAAGTTTTTGGTCAGATATGTACACAGCCCATTAAAAATTCCCTCTCAAAATACTGTTCTCAGTGCTGTAACTGTCAATTTACAAATAAAGCAAAGTTTTTGTTCAACAAATAAGAGGAAAAATTTTAATGCTAGAGTCCAGTACTGAATAATCATAACTTCAGATTTTTATCTTACCTGGTAAATCAACAGCTTTGTAAAATATAGTCATTGACAGGTGCTTAAAATCATAAAACATACCCAGATCTATCTTTATTGTAACGTCTCTTTCCTACCAAGAACTACTTTTCAAAGTAGTAACGCAGCAGGGATTAAAATGACATCACAGAATCATCCCACCCCTCCCACAGCTACGTCCCCACGGCAATAAACCTTACCTTCATCATTCTGGGCCAAACAACCTGCTAAGATAGTAGCAACTGCAATCGCTACAGCTAACCATTTCCAGAGACAAAACTGCTGTAACATTTTCTGTCAAACTTCACTCAAGGCAGATCTGAAAAACAAAGATTGGAGATGTGCATTAGTCAACCCACCCACACAAAGGTGAGCGATCACAAACTATTTCACAGGTAACCATGTATGTGTAACTACATAGGGTATATATAGTCTGCAAGTGTGTGACATTGTTCCTGTTAAAACAAGCAAGGTTAATCCCATGAGCATCAATACATACATATGTGCTTGTTAACTTGATAGTCATGTACGCATAGGCCTCCAAGCAAAGAAAATGCAACTTTCTTGCGTAAATCAGGTCTAACTTCCATAATTTCTATACAACAAAGTATTTGTATTACCGTTCCTGCTTTAGCCTTATGCTTTAAAGCACTTTGGAGAAATGATCGTATCAGAGAAATTCCACTTATTAAAACTGGTGTTCAACTGCAAAAGTCAGCAGGGACCCAGTATTCAAAGACATCGCTCAGCAGAACCGCTCCCAGGAAAAACATGAGCAAACCCCGTCAATGGCCACCCTGAATGATACAGACTGTTGGTTCATGCCCAGTAAAGGAGGAAAAAGAAACAAACCCACATGTACAAAACAAACAAAAAACCAAAACCAAAAGAAAACCCACACAGGAGAATAAACCAGCCAAGACAGGCCTGGATGATCTCCAGAGTGAGTAACATTAGAAAGTTATCTAAAGCTCTGTTTTACAGCTCCAATAGAGAGCATTAGCATATTTCTGTAGCCCAGAACTAAATTATTTAAAAACAGTCCTTCACATTTAAAAACGTTGTGACAAATACAATGGACTTGCTAGCAACCTTAGCATGAAATGAAGAGAGACTTACAGCAGTATAAAAACAAGCTATTGTATAAAAAGGGTTTAAGTGCTGCCAATTTTCCCAAGCAAAGCACTTGACTCAGATTTCATTGCCACTTTCTGCCTATAACCTTCTCTCCTAGTTACAGAACTGCTGTATTTCAGCCCAAGTTAAACAAACAATTACCCCCCACTTAACAGCCTCAGCATTAACGCCATCTGATCTCCTGTCAGCGAGACATTATTGAAGATGTGCTATCATTTTCTTTCCACAGACCGAGTTTATAGAAAACCCACATGTATGGACAGCATCTAATTCACACAACACACACAAAATGTATCTACTAAGGGCACAAAACCATCCTTTTAGATCATTCTCAGGAGTTATCTAAGCCACAGGGAAGCAGCGTTTCTACTAACAGAAACAGGTGATAGTTTCATTATGTACCAGACAAGCCAAGAACTCCTCCAAGATCTGAATTTATCCCAAATCATATTACCTTGCAATACATTTTGGTTAATATAAAGGTAACAGCACCATGATGTAAACTGAAAAAAAAAAAAAAAAGACCAAAATGAGTATGTGTTAAGAGTTCTGGAAGAAAAACTGGGATTTTTTTCAAACGGATAAGGAAAGCAAGCATTGAAATTTAATAAACCAGACTGAGTGGCCCATATTTACTTAAATATTTAAATTTCCTAGGTGGTTGACACCATTTGTATTTGGCCTGATTGCTGGGCAACTGCCATAGGTGGGATCTATTAGGCTCCCTCACAAAGCAAGCAGAGCTCTGTTTCTTTGCAAAGACATGGATCAGAGCTGACTTTTTGCCTTCCAGGGGATTTTAATGCCAACACTCACTATTCCAAGCAAAGCTGTAAAAATAAAGGGGGAGCAGCAAACCCCTTTAAAATCCTACACCACACGGACTGCTCCACTTCTCATTCCGGGGTTAAAGCTGAGGAGTCTTTTCCAACCTTCATTCAAGCAGGGCTCTTCCCACCCTGTTCAGCAGCAGGTCACTGCAGGCAGTTGCAGTGGGCAGCAACTTCATGAAGAACTTAAATATTATGCATCAAACAAGGAGGCAGCCTGTGTCTAACTGAAGCAGCAGTGCAGATCTCATGCGACTGTTCATTTTCATTTCGGCTAGACAAACATCAGTCTTGACAAAACAGCTCAAGGTTACAGGAATTAATGAATTCAAGCCATGCAAGAGCATCTATGAACCATACAAAACCAGCCACCTCTTCTCTCCTCCTCCTCCACTGGCACTTCTACAATAGTTTCTGCCCCTAACTCTAGCAGAGACAGCTCAAGCAAGAATTTCAGACCCGTCCTAAAGGGCCTATTATTTCTATACATGTGAGGAGACCAGAATTGGTAGCAAAGATCCCACTATCCATAAGAATAAAAATACTTAAAAGCTTGCTACACATCTATGAAAAGGAAACTTTGAACTCATCAAGTGTGCGACCAATAACTTGGAAAGTTATTTTCCTGTACAGAAAAAGAGCGGCTAGATCTTTCTGGAGGAAAAAAAACAAATCCCTTCCTTGAGGAACCCACTCAGGAAGTTTGCCAGCATTTCTCAAAGGTGTCTTTTTCCTCCCCTCTGCTTACTAAAACTCTCATTTGATTACTGTCACCTGAATTTCCACTTAGCCAATTCAGAAGTCATTCTGGATTTTTCAACGGCACCTTCGAAGTACTAAAATTACTAACACCAGGATATATTCTACTTGACTACTTTTTAATAAACGCTGAGTGTCTCCACATTGCCCAAATAGATCATTAGAATTTCTGGGAACTTTTGAGGATGGGAACTTCTCAGCATTTCACCATTTTTTCCTCCCACATTAAGAGGGGATCCTAAAAGAACTGGGCTCAGTTGTTTTGTCAGTTTAAGCAGTGTTATTACATTAGGTGGCATTTGCTGTCAAGTACTTCCAACCTCTTACAACTCAAAAACCAGTAACAGTGGTTCAGTAGACTATCTTAGTTTCCTCAGGTCAGTCTAAGAACAAACACACCCCTATACAGATCACATGTGTTATAAGACCTAAAAAAAAAATGCACGTATGCATTTCAGAGGCCTCTGATATTTCATTTTACAACCTTGAAAAAAAATACAGATCTCCAATCACGATGTTCTATTTTAGAAAGTTCTTCAGAGCTCAGCTGACATCCTTGAGTTGAGTCTACTCTGGAGAGATTTTAAGACAGAAACTTGGCAGATTTATTTTTGATTTTGATGAAATGTCAAGTTAACCACGAGGATAGCAACACTGCTGCTCTAAGAATAAGCATCTCTATATGCAACTGTAATACAACAGAATAAAAATCCCCCCCCCCTTTTTTCCTCCAATTTGTACCAGAAAAAGAAATGAAGTGTAGAAAGCAAAAATATTCTTATGTTCAATAGATTCTGCTAACTTAGAAATAGCTCACAAGTTACTACGAAGCCCCCAGAGGTAGATAATCTGTAGAAATAGTGTTCAGCTCTAGATGCACAGTCTGACAGGGCAAAGGATAATTATGAATTGATGATATAAGGAAGATCTGTAAAGTAAGAACATAAAATATCTACAAGATCCAGGATTTTCCTGGAAAATATTCTAATGTTGCTACAGCAGAATTTTAAACTTTGATGTTACCACCAGCAACGCAAAGTTATACACTCAAACACAAAAAAACTTTAGCTGAAAAACAAAAAGCATAAAACTTTAGGGGAATTTCACTTCCTGGCATGTCTGCATTTAAAAAAACCAAAAAATTTTCAATAATGCTCTCTCCAGTGCGTTCCCTTGTTGACTGTACAGTTGTACTGAGAAACAAAAATATGCCCAGGTTTTCCCAGTGGAGCGGTGGCGGCAGCCGATCACTGGAGATGTTTACAGCTCAACCGCGGAAAACTGGTGTAATCACACTCCAAGGAGCAATCATGTTTCCTCATTGCACTTCTGGCCTTTTTTTTTTTTTTTTTGGCTTCCCCTCTCGCCAGCATAGCTACTGAATCAGACCAAATGCCAACTAGTTATCAAGATTATCAGTATAAGAGACACTTCAACAAATTTTAGGAGGGGATAAAGATGAATAAACCCTCCCCAAAATATCAAACGAGAGTTATCATATCCAAGCACCATGAATATATTTAAGGCCCAGTGATATTACAGTAACCTTAAATACTTATTTACTTTGAAATCAGGTGTTATTATAATACTTAAAATGTTACATTCATTCAAAGCTGAGGGGAAGGAAACATGTACTTAGTCAAAATTAATAGCTATGCATGGTTGGGGTAAAAAATATTTTAATACCCCCATACTGAATTGTGCTCAGTATGGAAATAAAAACTGAAGTTATAAAAAGTTTTTTTGAAATTGGGTACATGCTAACGCAGCCTAACGCCAGAAGTGATTCTTTATAAGAGTTAACCCTTCAGAGAAAGATAGGTAAAGGAGGGCAGGGGGGAAAACCCAAAAACAAAAAAACCCCACAAAAACAAACAAAACCACCCACAAAACCACGCCATTGGCATGGTTGGGAGATGAGAACGGAGAATGAAAAACTAGTGTACAGATACCCAAACCCTTGCACCCATTGTCTCTGATGAACTCCTAACCCCAAACTAGAGCTTGCATTGCAGCAGAACACAGTGTTTCAGTAAACACTTGAGACAATTCAATTTGAAGCGAAAAAATCCAAATTTTGGACTGCATTTCAAACAAGCCAGAGGCCATTGTCTTATTCAGAACAGAACTGACCTATACACACCTGATTTCAGATGAAACATGGAGTATCATAGTGCCACACCACATGAACAGTTACACAGCAACAACTTCTTTAAGGGTTTTCTTACCATTAGCAGCAAATCTGAAAACAACTTTGAGGCAACTACGGTATCAGGGCTTTGAACCCATTGTAAGAGCAGAAAGTGCATACTTGAAATCATTAAGTACACATTAATTCAGGAGACATGTAAACAACTATTTGCCACTTAATATATATGTCAAAACCAATAGCTCCCGTGAAACTTCCATGGTTGGATGAGTAATACAGCATTTAAAAAAAAAACATTAAACCCATTTATATGTATGCTATTAATTTACACAACCAGCCAGAACCCCTTCAAGCATCCAAAGTTATACATTTTGCTTAGTGAAGTTGCTCTTTGTATATTACAATTGCGATAAATCTTTAAAAGTACAGATATCTTTAAAAGTGTATGTAACTGAATTGTTTAAACACAGGAAAAATTACAGCGGACAGTTTTATTATAAGGCTGATCTATATTATTACTGATCAGATGGACTCTTTTAAAGATCATAGACACAAAAACAGGGAGTCTCTGAAGTGCAAATTCTTATTCTAGAGAATTAGTGCCATAATAAATCAGAAATGTCAGCAGAAAGAGGAAAAAGTCTCTTACAGTAGCCAAAAAGGAGATGAATTTGCTTTGCAGTCTGACAGTGTTCCTGGCCTGGTTGAAGCTACGGTCCATTAAACTATATGTCCCAAATGTTTTATTTTTGTTGCTGAAACAATTATGTCGAACTGTCAACATAAGAAAAAAACCTTCTAAAATATTATTTAAAGAGAAGAACAGAAAAAAAACCCCCTCAAACCTCTGGTTTGTCTCAACACCATTCTTAACTAATGTCACTTCATATGGTAGACAGCTACATCTGGCTTAACATATGGCCTCACGTGGTTAGGCGGAGCAGAGCGCCTACCCATTTACACTTTGAGCTGCTCCTAGTGCCACACAAACCAAACGCGGCGTGGCACTGCGGCACTTACACTAGCAAGCAGATCGGACATGGACAGAAGTCGGTGCTGGGACTCAACATCCACATAAAATATCTCGGGGAGGGAGGGTGAGGGGTGTTTACTTCTGATTAGCTGGATTCTGAGCCCAAATTGCCGGTGGAGCACACCTGGTGTACATCAGCTGGAAATCCACAGTGCTGGGTAACACCCTCACTTTAGGCTTAACCAGAAAAAAAATATATAATTCCTGCTCAGAAGCTCAGGGACTGCTCCAGCTAGTTCAGGGCATGCAGGAAAGCTAAGTGTCAGCCCACAAAGTCAGATGTCTGATCGCTTCCCCTCCCAGAGGGCTGCTGAGCCCATCTCACAGCACCTACTTACAACCCAGGGAAGGAAGCCTTTACCTTTGAATTAAAGTCATGTAAGCTATTTATGGCTCTAATTTAGCAGTGAGTATAAATAACTCCATTTACTGAAGTCAGTTATCTGTTTAAATGCTTTCCTGAAGAAGAATTTAAGCATAAGCAAATATTTGGCTGAACTGGGGTTATAGTGAATAATTTATAGTGCAAATATAAATCTTTCTCAACTTTTCGATGTTCCAAATACCAGAACACTGCTACAGTTTTTATTTCACTAACACTGCTTGAGCACTTCACACTGTTCTGTGCTTACCATGGTCTTGAGTTTTCAGCCTTACTTGGAGAGAGCATTTTTAGAAAGCAAACACACAATAACTTAAGAAAAATCTGATGCCAATTTACATGAAGATCTGAAAATATTTTCATCGGCAAGTTAAAATGCCTCAGCATATTATCTGTATCTATGTTCAAATAATTAATACATTCCTCTGCCCATATTCTTCTAAGGACTACTAGTTTTAATTATTTCCTTGCCCCACTCTTCAGATCTATTTTTTTCTGTGCCTTTCTTACAGAGATGACCACTTTCCCATGAGATGCATAGCCACTGCCACATCAAGCTCTTTCAAAGCCAAAGTAGAGCATCAATAACAGAGAGTTACTTGCCTCTTCATTAGCTCAAAAGTAATTTAAAACTTCAGTGACAGCACTTCATCTAGGTACGGCTGACCCTGTACCTAGATATGAAAGATGCCATTTAAAAGTTAGTAATTACAAAGAGTTATTTGTACCTCAATGCAGAAATTCCTAAGTGTATTTCAATGCTCTGTACCCCAAACTAAAGTAACTGGTGCTTTCTGACACTCCATTAATAATGAAATTCTCGATTTTCCATCTCTATATAAAAATGGCAGCCAACATGCATACGGCCCAATTCACAGCAGGTAACATCTTGAGAGCACTCATCCAACCCCCGCCAGCAGAACGTACTATAAATGCACTGTATTTACACTTGATGTAGCATGCTGCTAATTTCCACAGAAAAGAGAGAAGATTGCTAAGCATGTGTAGGTTTGCACAGAGCAATGTCAACTATACTACAAAACCCAGAAAAAAAAGCTTTTATAGAGTAATTGAGGTAGGGATGGAGAAAGACTTTTGTTTCCTGCTTTCATCACTAGTTGTGGCTGCTTGCTTAGTTTTCTGTATTTTTAAAAAGTAATCCAGCTATTAGATGGATTAACAGTATCACCACCTCTTAATTATGGGTGAGTAAACAGCATAGCCAATCCATTCCTGTCTAAAAATCCAATTTTTTAATGCATTATACAGATATTCGGTTTCCCAACCCCTCTGCATGGACTTAACCTACAAAATATTGTTCTTGCAGAAGGCTTTGAGTGCTTAATCAAAAGAAGTTTGTAAGTTTGGGCTGCATTACGCTGTACGTACGCATGAAACACCTACTTTGACAATAGTAGCTCTAGAAAGAGGAGAGGGGAAAGATATCCTAAAACCCCTTATATATCAGTGACAGAAGACTTCATTTAACATCAACTGCTTAATGTAAAAACATTAAAAGAAACATAACCTATATTAGTCAGAAGTAGTTAAGTTAGTTCTTCAATAACTCTGTCTTCAGTAATTCTTTGTCTTTACAAAACACACACACAAAGCCTAAACTATACATTAAAGTGCAGGCTACTTTGTTGGTTAATAATGAAAATATATTTTGATGTAAGAGGACAAAGTAAAAGATCAGTTTCACTGCTTTTACTGCAAGACAAGTGCTGGATGATATCCCAGAAACCTCTCAATTTCTCCCTCGACAGAGCTGTTTCTCTCCAAGGATCATTCCTTGGGCTTACTTAATACAGAGGAGCAAATCAGAGGTTTTCTTAAAGAGACAACAAAGCAATATTGTTAATGCTGCAGCGGAAAGAACACTGGATTTCTGATATCTCAAATACTTTCTAAGTTCTCAACCAGCTAAAAGATTCTTCTCGGAGCAAAAATGTGTGAATTGCGTGGAGGAAGAAAAAGCAGGCTCAGGCACACAACTCTGAGCTTGTGCTGCTGGGAAGCTAAATGAATGTTACTGCCCTCAGGGTAAGGAGCTGGGCTTGGGCCAGGAGAGAGCTGCTGTCATGAATGGCTGCAAACAGCAAAAATAGCTAAAAGCAGTGAGGCTGGAAGGCAGCCAGCTCCCTGCTGTCCCACCAGCCCGGGGGCAGGAGGGACCCGCCACTGCCCAGCTCCAAAAGGGACCTTCGGTCTCCAGCTGCAGATACTGCCACACAACACCCCGGGCCCTTGTCAGGAGCATACAAGAAGTAGTCGTACTATGCAGCACCCTTAAAAAAAAAAAGGTGAGCCAGTTAAAGTAGTTCCCTGAGCACAATTAGAATTGAATTTCTTGATCTAAATATCTGTTCATCTTTCCCAAGATGACTGATTCTTTAATGATGACCCTACCTTTACATACTCATGCTAAAGTCAAAACTTCCCAATCCCTGCTTCCTGCCAGACACCACCCACATGGAGTCTCTCTCTGATGCCAGGAACTATTCTGTCAAGAGTCCCCCCGAATGCTCTGTGTGGAAACTAAAACTGTCTCAACTACTTAAGACTTAAAAACTGTCTTGCATTAGGGCAATAGAAATGTCCAAAACCATGTTAAGTAAATTTATTTTATTGAAGAAAATTACATTTTCTCAAGTAGAATTTATATGCTGCAGCTTCTCTTTGGTGAATTTTTATTTAAATTTTATAAAATAAATACATCAAGCTTGTCAAAGCAAAGCATACCTTTCTAAAAAATGAGTGTTTCTACTTGTCTGTTAGTCATCACACATCAAAAGTAGTGTTAAATACACCCTGGAGTAATTACAGGGTTTCTATTAGCTCTGTTAAAATAGTTCAATGCAATGACATTTCAGAACTAACATGCATACATATTTATATACACATGTGTGCACACACACACTTATCAGACATTATATTCAGCTACTTCCACATCGAGTTGAAGATTGTGTTATTACACATTACTGGGCCAGAAGCTTTAAAAATATTTCTAGCTTTTGACGTTAGAGCAGCTTGCACATAGGAAGGCTGATTAGGCCAAATAGTTACCAGAAGAGTTGTATGTCTGCACTCCACGTTACAGACTAAGTAAAAGTCAAGAAAGTTTAGAAGGTTTTGACATGTCTTTTGTTGTAATTTGTCTCTCTGGAAATGAAATTTTCAAATTAACACTTCAAAGCAGTTTGTTCCTGCACTACCAGTAATTACTATTTATAACAAATCCTGATAAAGAAACCCAGCCAGAAGAGTCCTTGAGAGTCACCTGCAGTCCCATTCTCATGCTGCTCCCAGCAATCATGTTCCCAGGCAGATCCCTGTGGAGACAGCACAGCTCAACAGGCTGCCTCACACTAGTTTTGTTCAACCCACAATCAGAGAGAGTAAACCCAAAGCCCTCCACTGCTGCTGCTTGTGGGAGCAACTTCATCCCCTTTCACAGTGCTGAGCAGGGCACTTGGCTACACTCTCCGGCCCGAGATGTCTAGAAGCAGTTGCTGGTAGCAGTGGGATGACAGCACTACAAAGTCCTCCAAAAGCTAATGCGCATCCCGTTATTGTACGGCTGAAGGATTCCGTTCAGCCTGCCTGCCTTCACACCCTTGGGATACTCAGTACCACTTCTCCTCATGTCTCAATAAATCTCAGGCACTACCACCCCTTCCAGTGCCTACCTACCATTAACCTCCAACAGAGTATGGCTTTTGCCCTCCAGCCACAGCTGACTACAAGAGAATCCCTTTCTAAACTCTCCAGAAACCAGTCGCCTCAGCATAGCTCATCATAAACGAAGCTACTTAGCAAAGAATTGAGGTTTCTCTTCTAGAAAAGTGCAGTAAATAGCAAGTTTCATGTTTATCAGTTCCTTGTTTACTAGGCCACTCAATGCATTATCAGCTACCATATTCTCCTATGCACTTATCACCACTCAAGTCAACAAGTTGTTTAACCCATAAGCCAAGTACACAAGATGCTTCAAGACATTATACCACCTCATATATTCAATTACACAAGTGTAATATTTAGATCTCTCCCTTACATCACCGCAGTGTTGTTGGGAAGCCTCAGTCTGGACAGCTGGATTTGAGAGCCTGCTAATCAGCTGACATGCAATATCTCCATTATAGTAGCCACATACCTGCTGGTAATTACCCAGCCTACAGTTCAAGCCCTGCCTACACTCGCTAACCTGCCCTTCAGTTTCCTTCTGCTCCCATCTAACACCAATCTAAAACCAGAGTCCTGTCTTGTTTCCTCCACCTCCTTCACTCTGTCAGGTGCTAGCTCTGCACATCAAACCCGCTTTTCATCACCACTCCTGTACAGCCTCTTCCAAAGCTCCAGCTCTGCTCCATGTTCTCTCACACACCCCTCTACTCTCCAAGCTTTTCCATATCTCACATCATGTCCATCAATCCTCAAGTACTCTTTCATTCCTCTGCTTCATGATTTTCCTCCCCAGTATTTTTGGGGATCTTATCTTTAAAAATCCCTCTTATCACATCTTAATAGGCAATAAGAGCATAATTAGATATGATTACTTGTTTTGATTATACTTTGATTGCTTTCTGAGCTTGTTGGCCATGAGAGAAAGGCAGTTAAGTATTTGCTCATGTTTTCACATATTTATTCTTCCCCTTTTAAAAGTTTTCACTGAAGCAGCAATCACTCCCTGTCTGCATTTGCCCATCTGTATCTAATCATGCCACCTTCTAAACCTCCTCATCACTCCATTTAGCCTTTGGCAAGCACATATATCCATCTCCAGAACCACTATTTCTCTGGGTGCCCGTACACCTCAGTAGTGCATCATCAAGCCTTAACCCTCAGCATTTAACTTTCTAGATTTCCTGGATTTTGGATATTCCTGTTTTCCTTAAACCCAAGAACAGTCAGCACTCTCACATGCCCAGGTTTCTTTGGCTATTCTGAGACAGCCTCCGCATCTTTCAAGCGAATGCTTCTCTTACAACCTTCAAGAATTTAAAAAGTGCTTATGCGCACTAATGAATAGAGGAATTGATCTTGCATTTATCAGCTTCTTTGTTCAACTGCATCTGTTGGCGATTCACACGTTGCAGAGCTGGGGGTATGTGCAGATGTATTGTGACATTTTGATGTGCACTGGGCACTCATTCAGGGACAGCTGGCAATAGAGAGCCTACCAAAG
>KL271572.1:0-24006 GCA_000699545.1 Podiceps cristatus | reverse complement strand
ACAAGACGCAAGATTCTTGCATTTCTGTAAGAAACGTTGGCCATGGAAGAGCACTGCACCTCACCACAGTGCTACGCATCAGAGACAGTAACACACCATCACAAACAAACTTTGAGGTGGACAGAACAAACCAGAGCCACATAAGAGGTGATGCAAAACAAGGACCTCATGCCAACATTTAAATTGACTCCAGCAAATTTCTTTAGTGTAAATGCAGCATGCACCTTGGAATAGGTTAAGCAGTTTTGTTGAATGCAAGACATACAATAGTTAATTTAGATACTTACTGTCTTAACGATTCAAGTAAAAATAAGATACTTGAAAGAAATCCAAAAGCACAACATAGTACCAAAAAAAGAGCTTTCACAGCTTCCATTTTGCCAACACAGCAATAATGCATCGGTTAGAGTAACACTTATAAAACAGGGCTATGTTATTCTCAAATTTCAAAAGATGTCAAAGTAAATAAGATTGTTGAAACAATTTCCTACAATATCTCATAAAGGAAAACACAACCGGGTTGTTTGACAGTCCTTAATCTAACAGTATCCTTACACCCACACAAGGTCATCAAGCCCCACCATTTTGTCTCTGACGGAGGCCAGCTGTGGGAGAATGGGCAAAAGTAAACAAGTAAATGCACTCTGAGATGCGGGCAGCATTCCAGATGTGGACAGCCCCTATATGTCAACAGGAGCCTGATAACGGTCTCTTCCTCTCCTATTTACTTCTAGCATCCTACTTGATATTTTCATTGTTACTGAACTGACATTTCCGTGAATTCCATAAAAATTGATGTTTAGAAGTCATTAGGCTGCGCTGGTAAAGTTGAATAGAGTCTGTAAACAGCCAGCGCAACTTTGGCACTCACTGACCTCCACAGAGCACATGACTGAGTCAACACATACCTACCAGGATATTATCACAAGTTCCATCGTGAGATAATAAACCAAGCTTTAGAAACTAGGGGTGAAGATTCCTCTTCTACCTGGAGTAATGTTCAGCAGCAATGGCCCCAATATAAAAACTTGTTGACCCTCACAAGCAGACAAGGACCACCCAGGTAGAAGAAAATAGGCACACAAGCTCATGATGGACAGCTGGGCAATGGCTTGTCTTATTCGAGGAAGAGTAATACCAATCCATCTTGGAAGCTACACTGATGACAACACTTCAAGGAGTAATTTTACTTCCTAGGAGTCTATCAGTGAACCTGAAAGATGACAGTGAAACTGTTAACATTTCCAAATAGCAGATGGCTCAGAATCGGGGTAACACACAAAGCAGAGCCCTACTCACTGCTGAAGTCAGATGCCAATATGGAAAGGGGAAGCGACCCAAGAGTCAGGATTTTTCGTACAAGTGAGAGTGGGATTCTGGATGTGGTCCTGAGAGTTACTCTGAAGCAAGAGGAAGATGCATTCACACAGTTTGCATCAAAAAGATGACCTGTACAGGAATTACAGCTAAATAGTACCAAATGAAGCGATACGCCCACTCCTGGTGCAATGTTTCTCTCTGCAGAGTATCCTGAGGCTGTCAGGATGACAAGGTACAAAGAAGTCCCCAGCAGCAAGAACATAAAAACAGAATTACAGAAATGCTCATCCTAAAGATAAAATTCTAGATACCCCTTTCAATGCAGGCAGATATTTGATGGGATTGGCAGCACTCTTGGGATTGAAGGATACTTTCATGGTCTCCCTCAGTTTTGGTTTGTTTGGTTTTCTTTTGGTATGGTTTTTTAATTTCTTTTTTTTTTTTTTTGGGGGGGGGCGGTGTTTAGTATGATCTTGTTTCAAAGCGTGTAAAGAGACATGGCTCTGGGGTGCTTTAGAAGGAAAAGCAGCCATACTGTTTGAGATTAGCTGTTCAAGGTGAGAGGCTGAACTGTGGGAAACAAAATTTTTATCAGACGAATCTAGTTATATAAACGCAACAGAAAACTAAAAGATGACAGACCAGATGAGTGGGCCCACATGGTTTACTACTGTTGGATGAAAGAGGTGTTCGTATTGGTTCTCGAGTCAGCGAAGTAGCATGGAATAAAGAAGTGGCAAGTGTGAAAGTCTGCTGACTGCACGGAGTTCAGCAGTGGTTATTAACAGCCGCAGAGGACTGTGAGCTGCTCTACGGGGATTTAAATGCATTTAGTACCTGAGCAATAGCTTGGGAAAAGAATTTTCATTTGGATAAAAATCCACATTGAGATAAATAAGATATTCATGTATGCAAATGGGGATTCTGAATTTGTCAGCTTTTTAGCTATTTTCTCCTCAGAGGAGGCAATATAGATGGGTATAGAGCTCAAGTAAACAAAATGCTTGCGAGCATTAGAACAGAGAGAAATAGGACCTAAATTATAATGACATTATGAAGGACAATAGAAAACCCTAGAGCATTAAACTGTTTTTGCTGCCATAATTTCAGAAAGAGACAATAGAGGAGGAAAAGGTCTCAGGAAGGACAGCTCAACTGTTTTTAAGACACCCTTCTTCCTCAAATGGAACAGGAAACCCAAAAAACCAACCCCCACCTCTGAGAAAGAAGCACAAGGATTACTTATCACAAGAGAGACATTATAGATATCGACTGAAATCTTGGTTACCAGAACTGGTGTAGTAACACACTTTCACTTGACACTGTAATATTTCTATGCTATAGGAATACAAACAATTAAAAGCAAGAATAAATACAAAGAAATCTTTCTCACACAAGCTAAACATCTGGGCTTGTTCAGGAAGTCATCAGGATAGAGAGCACAACTGATTCTACTCCCAGTTAAATTACCTTTCCAAACAGTATTTTTAACTATGCAGGGTAAGACAAGCATATTCTATGCTTCAGGGCTTTTGCAAACTGCCTGCAGGATCCAAGAGAAAATACCTACATAGTGCTATGTGGCTCACCTCAGGTGCACGGTTCAGGGGCACTTTTACCTTCTCCAAACATGCAATAACAGTCAAAGGAATATATGCTGAACAGAACAGAGTAATGGCTTAATTCATATTTTTTAATACCCTTCCCGTTGTTATCAATTTAGCATATAAAACCCATAAATGAAGTGTGAGTTTCCTCACAGTTCTCTATACTTGTTCCAAGCTAAAAAAACCTCCTGGAGTAATGAGGTTTCTTCACCTTACCTCTTTTGCTTTACTTGCATCACTTTGACCCTCAGTGCACAACAGAGAAGACAGAAGGTACCGATACCAAGCATGAAGCAGCCAGTTGTTTGGGAAACTTGGGCTTAAATCCAGCTGTTTCAACAGTATCTGGATTCAGACTAGCTGTAGGTAGTAACAGACTGCAAATGGTAACACATCCCAGAGAGGCTCTGTGATACCTCTTTCTCCCTCACACAGTCTTTCCAAGTAAGGTGGTCTCAAAACACAGTTTTTATTTTACAACCCAAATATTTAATGAAATTATATGATCTGACCAATTTCTTCTGTTTCCATTAGAGGAAAAAAATATGTTTCATATTTGAATCTCCTACTGCAGTGTGAAGCTGCAAAGCTGGAGAAACAGCTAAATGAAATACAGCAGAGCAAGTGAAAAGAAATAATCCACACTTAGTTTTCAACAAGCAAAGGCAATGCTTGGATTCCCCAGCAGTGCTGAGCAGCAGGTCTCTTTTCATGGCAAACTTCTGAGAGCTGGAGCATCGCTGACCGCCACAAGAACAGAGCTTGTCTGGAAGGCAGGACTATCACCACTACAAATTCTCCTCTAGGCTCCAGCTCCGAGCCTAACCACTTCCACCAAAGCAGGCCTCTCAATATTTTAAAAGCAAAGCTTCTGAAATGGGAATTGTTCAGATTATTTTTTTTCTCCCATATATCTATCTCTATCTAATCTCAAGATCAACTCCAAGTCAACAGGTGCTAGAGCACCATTCATAGCTTATAGTCCAGCACTTCTCCTCAAGACACAATTTAGAGACAGACTTGAAAGTAATCGTGAAGGTCTTTTCTTGGCTAGCAGGCAGCTATAAAGATTAGCCACATTATCAGTTCCCCAAAGACCCACATTGCCTTCCCATAAAACAGATTTTTTTTTTTTTTTTTCTGCTTTAGTGTGAGGGCTCATTTCATTAGGAATCTGTGTGTTTTGCTCTGAACACACAGATATATTACTGCAGTGTCATAAACTTTTTCCTGGAGCTAGCTCCTAATTTGCACAACAACTGTGATGCCAGGTATTCCTCCCCAAGAGAGAAAATTGGAAAAATCTCCTTCAAGACAAAATATTATAACAATAAGAAGTTTTGTCTTAGAGGCAAACCATCTAAATCAAGACAAAATCTATATGGATGCAGTACGATCAGAGACCTTTGAGAAATTATACAAAATAGGATCCACGACAGAAGCACTTCAACTTATCCCGAGGATACAGTCGACCTTAGGTGGCACAACTAGAGGACATCACAGTAATGACATGAATGCCACTGTACAGCTTTAGCCCTTTATTGAAGTTTAAATTATCAGTGATCTCATAAATTGCATCTTGAAGGCATTAGATCATTTTAAGCTTGCTGAGAGCAGATTTTTTTTTTTTTAAAAAAAAAAACGAAAAAGAAAAACAGAAACAGTTTCAATAATGTAATTGGATTGATAGTGTTAAATAACTATGCCACTATATGCCAGAATTTCATTTTTTGCCATCCCCTTTTGAAAGGCAGGGGGGAAAGAAAGAAATGAAGAATGAGAGCGGTAATGCTTTGAACTTAATACTGGAAAAAGGTTGTGAAGACCCAGCTTTGGCTAAACTTCCTCACAGGCCACTCTGATGAGAACGCAGCGACTCTCCAAAATACCCACTGGTAAGCAGTGTTACCCTAGAACAACATACATCTACACTTAAGTGAGGTAGCTATAAATCACTTTAGAGTTGAAAATCTCAATCATGACTCTAAAACATATTATCCTTTTATTGAAAATATTCTTGAGACATCTTTATAGACAGCCTTCGACACTTTTGCAGTTTGAGTGTTTTCAAAGTTCTGTTGAATTTCTCCTCAAATCTTTAATGCATGCACTATTTACCCAATGCTTTAATCATCATTTATACCTTTCTCAGAACAAATGCAGAGAGGCAAAAATGCAAATAAGTAGATTTTTAGGTATTACTTAGTAGGCAATCATAAATATGACATGTATCTGAAAACTCATCTGATGGGGGCAGATTGGAAAATCCGTTTGAGCAGATGTCCGTCAGGAAAACCTCAGGGGACTGAAAAGTTATGCGAGTGTAAGCTGGTTTTCTGTGCTATAGTCCTCTTGCAAAATCTATCAGAAATAAAATGCTATTTTTTCTGGTTTGTGCCCTTCAACATAAATCTCTCTTTTAAACAAACTCTCACAGGGAAAGGTCTTTCCCCAACTGAAAGACAATCTAGTGTTACAGTTTTTACTACATATGAATATGAAGTGAACTATTATTCACAAGGCATCCTAGCCTACTACAATTGTATACAGGTGGTGGTAGAGTAATCCCCATTCCAAACCACTCAATTTTGTAATGGAAAATATATAGGAAATTCATCTATGCAACACGGCTGCTATTTGGAATGGTGCTGTACTTTCATTGTCATTATAATTGCTTAGAAAAATAATTTGTGATTGAACTGATTTTTAAAATACACATTTAAAAATTAGCATTTTTTTGTCCTGGTTCCACCCAAGCATAAGTATGCCCATTCCTCAAAGTCTGGTGAAGAACAGATAGCTCAGTATGAAAATTATTAGCAAAAAATATTAACCACTATTTGAATAAAAGGTTTTCAGCAGTACTCTTTTCATGAGATTTTACCAGCTTTTATCCAAATTGGAAGTTTAATGCGATACATAATTTTCATATTCATTAGGGACACAAAATGACCCAACAGTAGACTACTCTATTTCTTAATGCCTGCTCTATATTTTTCTTTTCAACTCAAATTAATAATTACACTTCTAAACTCTTTAAGGGGGGAAAGGGAGAATCAGGGCCTAAAGAGTAATCATTGTATTTTGGGGGAGATATCTTGCATTCTTTACAGGGAAACCAGGCTTTCAATCACTTCAAAGTCAGAACTGGGCTCAGGTAAGGAACTACCAGCATCAATCTACAAGAATTTCCCCTCTATCCTTACGAAAACTGAACACAGAAAACTAGTTTTAAGGTAAAGCAAATAGCAGTTCAGATGAGCTCAGGAAGCTGGATTTGTCACTGGAGTGAATTTGCAAGAGATTAAAGGGGACAAGCTACACTCCAATCAAACTATCAGTTGACAGCATATTTAGGATATAAACAGAAAAGGTCTTCTCAAAATAGATCAGATCTTTAATGCTCTGGAAGGCATTGTTTGCAGGCTCTGCCCTGCAATAAACTGATTTAGCAAAATGTCAAGTTGCATGGAGGAGGCAAGAAACAGGAGTTGAATTCCTCCCAAAAGAACATAACTATATAACTGTACTGAAAAAGGCAGCCGAAGGATTTACTGATCTGCTGGAGTATTTAATGAAATTATTCTCATGAGCATAGTCATGAGCTGGATCATTACTGTCTCTCCCCCAATAACTCACTCCCTTCTCGTTATGCAAAAAAACTTTACATAAATACCTTTACACTCATCATTTCAATCACTCGTGCAACTGGAAGACTGCTGTTTAAAAAGCATCTTACACTTCCCACTGACCCAGCATAATCCAGTTTAAAATTTCTAACATCCAAATCTGAGCATCCCAAAACACAGAGTAATTTTGTCTTGTGGCAGGACATCAAGTCCACTCTTATTACATGTGAAAGTTTGTATAATCTTTGAAGCTAATTAAATGTCCAAGTAATTCAAAGGCATTTATTCTCTAAAGTGCTCCTTTGATACAAATTGAATAAAAGCCACCAGCGTAGCCACGTAGACAGAGGCTGTATTTCAGTGTCTGTGGATGCTCTTTCATCTAGCACCTGACTTCCACCACCGCATTACACTCGACGGATATCCAGCAAGAGATACTGTCCCCACTTCACCCCTGACTGGGCCATAACTATCTCTCTGTTCCATTATTGCACTATGTGAAAGGAAATGGCAAGCAGCAAGTGAGCATGTGGAAGATTCACCAACTATGCCAAGGAAGAAGCAGCTGCACGAACCTCTTCAAGCTCACCTGTCAGCAGGTACAGAACCAACATGGAGTAAACAGAGGCTTCACAGACCCAACATTTTAAAAAGGCTCAAGTAAAAGAAGTGGTAAACCATGACTGTAACAAGTATCCTTTCCCTGCTTCCACTGCAAAAGGCAACACAAAAAGCACACTTAATACAGAAAATCCTCCTAGTATGAGTACAGAACTACTAGAAATGGTTCAAGGATTACAAACAGAAAAGGCAAAGGATTCAGAAGATCATACATGGGAAGAAAGTGAGGCTTATCTAGTATTTGACAAAATGCAGACTGCCCTGAAGAAAACTTACTGTTCTCATTTTAAAATGAAATCCCTGTTATCATCTTTCCTTTTCCTGCCTTATTCTTTTCCCAGCTAAATGATCTCAAAAGATATTACCTATACTTTTACTCTTCTAATGTATATAAAATACAATAAAAATATCCAAGAGTATGAAGAGCACTTCAGCATGCATTACTTTTTAAATTTCAGAATTAAAAACACCTGAAAAAACAGTTGTTCAGCACAACACCAAGAAACACCACAGGTTTAAACAGTCCAGTAATACTTGTTGCAAAAACCCGTGACATTGTTTTATGATGGAATATACTTTTACAGGACTTTTCCAATGGGAACGCTTTGTATCGCTGGAAATATAATGCCTGGTTTAGTTTACAGTAGAAGATGGCTACATCTTAAAAGGCATTACAGGTGAAGATACTAGAACATAAACGAGTTTTGTGCAAACACAGAAAAGATATGTGCCAATGCACTGCTATAAGCAATTCTGGCCTCACGTACAAGGGAATTAAATTTGAAGGCAACAGACTGTCCTCTCTGGGTAAAGGTTTCAAAACATAACCTTTCCACTAAAGGAGCTGACAAATACATAAATACAATTTCAGAAACCTGATTTTTGGAGGAAGGAACAGGTAAGGTCCATGGAAAAAAGCAAACTATTTAAGCTACAGTAAGGAATTGATTTTACTTATAGTCTTCATATTATTCTGTTCATATTAAAATATGTCTGAATGTATGAAAACAATGAACTCTGCAAAACAGCTTTCTTAGGCAACCTCACAAGGCAAAGATTTGGATCAAAAGAAATTTCACCTGGGAAGTGACGGGCCTACAGCAACCTTCGCAAGAGTCTGGGAACCTCAAGATCCCTCAGGCTAACAACCAGAGGGATACTTGTGCACTGATTACTTCCGACCTGTAAAAGTAACGTGGCACTTTCCATAAAAACCAAACCAAAACCAATCAAAAACACTCCCCCCCAACACACAACAAAAGACCCCACAAACCAACTAACCCCCCAAAAAAGTCTGTCTGTCCAATTTGCATATTTCTATTCTCCACCTTCTTTGAGAACAGCAACCTGTGTTGGTAGAACTGATTATGTGACAGTAGCAACAAGAAAAATTCTTGACACTTAATTCAGTAGTTTTGGGAAAGTATCAGATGTGGGATTTTTTGTTTGTTTGGTGGTTTTTTTTTTTAAAGAACAAAATCCTTCATTATATTCACAACATATGGGCCACGTTTGGCTACAGAAGAGAAATGAAGGAAAGACATCCACTTGTAACCTTTGACCAAAACTGCTAGCCTTCAAAACAAATTTAACAAGTTCCTGTAGGTTTCTTCAGTATTTCTGAAGTATTTTCATTGTAGATGAATTAGATAAGCCCTCATAGAGCGTAAATACCTTGAGCGTATGATTAAATTGCCCCTTGCAGTTCACTGCCTATCTGTATTGCAAATGTGGTATCGTTAACCCCAGGTGTTTCGAGGTCTTTATGCATTGACATAATTTGTCCATACAGAAGGCAGTTCCCTAGATTAAATCCATGGTCTTGGAGTTGAACAGCATTAGTAGACAGAAGCGTACCAATGTTAATTTTTCGGAAAATAAAATCAGAACAAAATACACCCTATACCTTTCCCTTCTGTGTTCTCCTTCCAACCCCCACGTGCACATAGAGAGGAAATACCAACCACAGCACAGCCAAATGGAACGCAATAAAGAAACAGAGGTAGACAGCAATCACTTAATTTTTAGAGTAGCTAACACACAACTATCAATTCTACAACAGGATAACCATCAATATCCTTTTTCTTACATTTGTAAGAGAGTAAGATTTCACACTGACTATGTAAACATTAACAAGAAAAAGAAACCACCTTTGAAGAATCAATCTATCATTTTTTCCCCCCACCCTTATGAACACAAAAGGTTATCAGTCTAGACAAATCTATGGCTGATCAGGCATAGCTGCTTTATCTCCAAAGATCATCATCAATAGGAAGATCATTAGGAAGACAAAATAAAGTAAAAAAGGAAATTACAGGAAAGACCCATAGTAACTTCTTTCACGTAACGATGTCTCAGTGCTTGCAGTGGAAGAGATGGGACCTAACTACCCTTGTTCCCCTTCCCCTTCTGTCATGATTTCATGATTATACACCTTCATCACATCCTTGTTCTGTCATTCTTCCAGGCTGAGTGTCCTAGCCTACTTAGTCATTCTTCACAGAGAAATTATTTATATGGCTGAAATTAGATCTCTGATGAATTTGGCCTGGATTTCATGAAAACTTAACAACAGGAAAAAAATAGGGGACTAAACCCAGGGAAAGTGAACAAAATGTTTTTCTCCTTCCTATGTTTCAGTGGAGAAACTGGAAAGTCTTTTTATAAAGCCCAAGCACACAGGAAAGAAAAACTATCAACACATCGCCATCACTACCTAAGTGCAGAGGAAAAGGCAAATCCCAGCCGTCACGTGAACTATGGGGCAGCACAGCTATAGGTCAGAACCAGAACTAGACTCATACCTTACATCTATGTGAACACTGTGCCTCCAAGGAGAAAGACAACAAACAAAAACCCAAACCACACAACAATTTCCATTAGTTGTTTGCTATCAGTTCACCATTCATCATTTAGTCCTGTCAGCTGCATAGTCTTTGCTGCTACACTGATGTGTCAAATGGTAATCAGGAAAGAACCAATGCATCACATCTTAAAAATCTCTACCCAGCTATGGGAAAAGGCACCACTATTTTTTGCTAGTTGTAGCTTTTCTGTGATCATACAAATGCGACCTTAACTCAGGTCAGGAGTCAGTTATTACATTCTTGTCTGCTCCATGACCCGGCCCTGTTTAAACACGAGCTCATTTCTCTTGCCTGCACCCTTTCATCTCTTCCATTAACTCACCTCTCTAACCTTTCCCTGATAAATCATTCCTCCGTGTGCTCTAATCTTCAAGTAGCACTGACAGTACCTTAGCTTTCAGAGACAGAAGATAGTCATCATTCCCCTACCCACCAGGAGAGGTCATTAACAGCAATGGAAACGCAGAAGAAAACACAACTCTACTATATGATCTCTACATCTAAAAGTTTCAAATAGCTGTTAAGCTAAGTCTCTGTATCAGGTTTATACTTCTGTATCACCGGAATGCAACGACAGGAAAAGTTTTTGCATAGAAAGACGAATTGTAATTCGCCTTGTAACAGTGAAAGACCATTAGGATATTCCTCAGTGGACACCAATCATTTGTCTCTCTCTGAGTAGTCATTTTAACACCCAGGCTCCCAAACAAGAGCGGGAATCCCTTGATGTGCTTATAGGATGCGCAGAGGGTTGCATGCAAATGCCATCGAGACTGGCTTTCATAGAAGAAACACTAAAAAAACAGGCAGAGTGTAAAAAAGGAGGAAAAAATACTGTGCCAGATTTGTACATGGATCTGCAGAAGCTTATTCGTATGCCAACCTGAAGGCAGACACTTTCAAAACCATGCTGAAGCTAAGCTGTTGCCACCACCATCACACCTCAGGTCTGATTTCTGAAAAAACCTTGCCCTTAGGGAACACTGGACGACAACAGAGTGATTGCTCTCTTACCATATCCCTCCTGATCTTCAAAAATATTTTGGTTTAACAAGAGATGATGAATGTAAAAGCCATGCAATACTCCTGGGAGGCAAAGAAGTGCATTTATATATACTGGTGAGGAAAAAAGGTACTTTTAAAATCAACATTTAATAAAGCAGAACAACTGCATTTCATAAACCAAATCCAAAGTTCTGCTGCACAGACATATGGCACATAATAAAATGGAAATTGGTCAGAGCTGACGAAATACCATAGCATAAATGAAATTATTTTCTAACAGAATAGTTAGCTACTGGGAACATTTCCTGCCTTTGTATACCAATTACTGCTTAATTACTGTCAGGCCACCATACTTCCCTAAGTAACACCAGAAGGTAATTTATAACACCGGTAAATGAAACGTCTGCTACGTCAATAACAAGAAACATAACTGTTTGTCAGAAACTTGTTTTTAATTCAATAGATAGCAGCCAGGAAAATGGCATGATTGATACTGTGAGGTACTAAATTAATCATCTAGCATAATCTAATAATATACAGTAACAGAAAGATTATTTAATTCTCATGGATGAGCAAAGTACAGGAAGAAAGATTCTTCTCCTTGAGTACAGAGCTCTAGAAGGGCAATGTATTACAGCATTAGTAGCTGCTTCATTACTTATTTGCTGCTGGGCAGATCGACAACTGATAGAGGCAGAGATACGCCTGCTTTAAGAGCACAGGCCTCCCAAGTCATTTTGGGGGGATCATTTCACTGCAATCACAGAAATGTACAGCAGAAACAGAACGGGTGTTTCTACAACCAGTGGTTTGAATCCCCACTCCCTGACAGAACAGCTCCTGCATAAATCAGGTTTCCCATAAATTTCTGCCTCAGTAATTCTGCAACACAGAGTAGTTTATTCCCTAGGGACAATGAAAGCTAGCAAAACTTCAAAAATCCAGCACTGATGTGAACAAACTCACTTTCAAAAATCCCAAAGTATTAGGAATACCTGAGTAGCTTTAAAAAAAAAAAAAAAAGATTCTCAAATGATTTTCAGAACTATTTTCTCTGGTTCTGCTACTCTCTTCCACCTCATAGTAGGATACACCCCATTTCCTATCGGAAGGGAAAGAAAATTAAAATTTGCTGAAAGCTAGAGCAGGACAAGAGAAAAACTCCTCATCTATTTCTACTCTGAGCTGTCTACTGCAAAGCCCCAGGCTTCAAGGACAGTCTAGCATTTAAGAAAAAATGTCTTAATTTCATTACTCAGATGACTTTAAGCAAATGTGATAAATCTGGAGAACAGCTTGCCAACTACATATTCTAAGGAGGAAGAAAATCATGGCATAAGAGGAACAAACTTCAGTAAACAGATTATCTTCAAAATAGAGATTCTGAAACAAGAGCCACAAGGGACAGGGTCATCCTCCTACAGACTGACTCATTGCAACTGGTCCTATGATCCATAATGTCCATCATTGTAAAAGTGACCTGACATGAAGTTCTAGATCCATTAGTATTTTACCCAGCATCTTTAATGAGATGGAATACATCCCAAAATAAATAAAGCAAAAGTCTGCAACTGTCAGCAAAACATATTCAGTGTAGTTCTGGCCACATATACACTAACTTTTTAAAAAATATATATACACACACATCCCTAGCAAAATTTGCATCATCAGCTTATACAGTAGAATCCCTCAATGCTCATTTTCAAGATCACTCAGCATCTTGAAAACCGCTTAATGGTCTCTCAGTGGTCTGAGCTATATGATTTGAAATTTTAAAATTAGGACATCCAAACTCACAGCTTAATGGATAATAGTCAAGAACAGCTTTGAACAGGACATTTGATCTAGGCAGTAAGAAAGACCATGAAGTAGTTTAGCAATTTGGGAAATCTGTTTCTCTAAAAGCAACTACAAGCATTTCCAAAACAGCTTTCTCCATATAATTTTACTGGTTAAGTCATCAGAATTCCTGTAAATTCTTCACTCAGGATGCTTCTTTCCTATTTAAAATAACTTTCATGGTAGTGCTAACCAGAAATTAATGACCATAACGGGTGCATTGTTATTGTAATCAACCAGTACCTAAGCTTCACTACTTAATTCTCATTGTTCGTGTACAAGCATGTTTAGCAGAAAGAGTTTAAGACTTACAGTTTCATCTGATCATATGGGAAGGCACTGAAGTATCAAAAGTGGAAGGTGTTACAAGCAATTTAGCTTTTAATTAATCTAAACTTGGAACTAAAATTATGATATGTAATTTAATTCTATGTTTTAATCAGTCTCTTAATATAGCATTTTAATCTCCAGAAGCACACACTCACGTTTCGAGGGGTGCAACGTAAGGCTCATCTAAGCTCTCCACATTACTTGAAAACAGGCCCCGAATTTTAATTAACCCAAGAACAAGAGGTCAAACTAAGCTCTGCACCAGTGAGAATTGAGGGAAAATCCCAAAACTTTGTCTCACTTAAAACAAAAACTTAATTACTTAATTTTCCCCAAAATAATATGAATCAACATTAGAAATTAAAACCTTTGTCATCAACAGTACTTATCAATGCAAAGCAAAAGCCATTTTCAGTTGGAAGGTTCCACGGTGGGGAACAAGCCCTGATGAACTATTCTGCTGCAGATCAGCATGCAATCTACACACACACAAAAAAATAGCTAAAAACATGTGTAAAGACATAGACAATATAAATAAGGAAAATCAGAAAGTGGAATACTCTGGCCTTGTTATTGGGTTACATTTGTTACCTGCCCTTGTCAAGTGAGATGTCTGCCGTGAGATGTAACTGATCACATTTGCTCCACTTTGGTGACTGGACAGTCATCATTACCACATCGAGAGCGGGAAGGTAAGTTAGTGGTCAAAACACTCGAGAACAGAGTCTTGACTCAGAATTGTAGAGAAGCAGAAGTCAATCTACTTGTATCTCCCCCATCCCCAAAAAGAATCAGCTTCCTCTGCACCACAAGTAGTTTCTTGTGTCTCTCAACTAAGCACATAGTTGCATCCTATTGAAGGTTCGCTGCACAGTATCAAGTAAACACCTCCATCCTGGGAGAAATTTTAGACATGCAAAACAATTCAAGAAATCCTTCCACAAAGTTTTATACACAGTTCAACAATATATATCAGTATAACCAAGGAAAAAAAGCTCAAATACTGGGAATTCCGTCTGTGTCTAATATGCAGCAAGTTTTTCTACTGTAATGAATACCAGAAAGTAAAACACACTGAGTTTTTAATCATCAAGATGATTTAAAAGGTTTTATTTCAGAGTCAACTTGCCTAGGTTTGCAACTGATAAGCACCAAGTGACATGATCAGGACCTTTAACACAATACAGCTCACAAGGTGCAAAAGCTCCTCTCCTTGAAAACTCAAGGTAAGTTCAGATCTACACTATTTGTTATTAATCAGCTTTCTGTAGGACAAGGACACCAGCAGCACCTTCTAATTTAAGTAAATCCAAAAAGCAGCAAATGGTCCATCCAGAAAGACCTTTATACAAAGCACGTAACAACTATGTGCTGCCTTCAGACTCTTGACAGAATGCCAAAGTGGTCCATGGTGGCAGACCTTTTGGGCACACAGTAAATAAAACTGTCAGAACAAGAAAAATGAAGAGTTGGAGTGTGAAAAAAATTTTAATTGAACTTGATCTGTACATCAATTTAGCCTCTGGGGCAAACTAAAGTTACTTGGCTCTTGCTACCCTAGAAACATCCAAATCACTGTCCAGTGTGATTCATGTTCCAGGGTGAATCATCTGAACCAATTAGGGAAATGTAACTCTCTCAGTTCTAAACCGCCACCACCCTGGCCCACTTGATACAGTGACGCTGCTTTGAATCTGCGGACACAAGGAGCAAGGACAAGAAAAGCCTTCAGACAGTCTGCTCAAAAACTTAACAGCTCTGTCATTGTCTCACAAAACACATGGAGATGGAGAATCTGACATCGCTCTCTGATACCACATGCTGGTAAAATATTGCAAGCTTGCAACATTAAAATCACCTTGCTCAACAAAGTGGGGGCAAATAGAAAATAGGATTTATTGGATTCTGCAATCTATGTTTATGAAAAGAAATCCAGAGTAGCAACAATAAACAATTCAGAGTAATATTACTCCATCTTAGTTGGAAACACACATTTCTAGAGTTTCAAATTGCTAGAAATTTAAAAGGTAAATTTCAGGCTCAAGTAGTAACACCAGAACTACCATTCAGCTGGCAGGTGAACACACCCCTCTTTCTTTACTTGCAAATCCGTCTCCCAGGTAAGTAGACATTGAATGACAGCCCAGAAAGAAACTGTGAAACAAATATCCTAATATCCTCCTTTTGCATTCACAGTTATTTCCCACTAAACATTTACAAATAATTTCTCAAAACTAGTCATAAGCAATAAGGATTCACAGCGCCCATTAATCAACAGCACCTGATCTTGATAGCCGGTAGCTCCTGAAGAAACTATCTTGCCCTTATGCAAGTTACAGTTTTAATCCAGTCTTTCTCAAGATGAGATTCCCTTTACCTTCCCCATACAATGCTTGTTTCATAGCTACTAAAGGTCAGCACTTCACCTTTCTGAGCATATTTATTTTTCCTGGTTTTCTGCCTCCCTTCCTATTTACCACATACCAGCAACTGCAGAACCAACTACACTGAAACACGTATCTTTGATACAACTTTACTAGCTTTGCTATCTAGTTCATGGATAGCACACTAAAATTCATTGTTAAAAAAATAAAAATCAAACTTTTGCACCGCAAGGCAGGAACCTAACGTTAATTTGACAGGTAGCAAATACAGTCTTATGGGACAGCCACAAAAGCATTTATAAAATCCTAACCCGCAACAACCATGGAGGGAAATGGAGAGACTGGAGATACATATTTCATTTGAGCAGCTCCTGAATATTACGTTGTCCAATGCGGAAATATTCACTAACCAACGTCACGAGAAAGTATACATTTAGAACAGGTTTTACTGATCAGCAGGGAGTGAAAACATGAAAGGTTTTCCTCTCACAGCGGTACAAGAGTGTGTGAAAGAACCACATTGAGATGTTTGTTCAAACATCTGACACCCGAGAAGCAACAGTTGGGTCCAATTACGTGATACTGGCTGATCTTGCTAAGGAGTAACCTGCTGGCCAAAGGCCAGTAAGCTGTCTAAAGTACTATCACTCCCCCATAAAACTATTTGCAAAACTACATGTCCTGCTTCTAAACATTTCACTTTGAATTCTGGTCAGGACTCATTCCAAGAGCAGTGGAAAAGTCAGCCATTTAGGCACATCTCTATCTAGCCTCAAAGATCAGGGAACAGATGACAACTGTCACACTTGAAGATGATTATCTGTCAAAGTCAGATCTTTGCACAATTTTTATTGCTCTTTTCAAAAGTTGTTGATTCAGAAAGAACTGGCAGGAAAGACTGGACAGTCAGCAAATGCAGCTTTGCTTATTTTCATGATAAATATTAGCGGTAATCATGTTTGCAACAGTGTGACCAGCTCCTTTCCCAGGAACAGACCACATCGCCCTTCCTGGCCGTGCTCTGTAACATTCAATACACCATCAAGTGTTCAGCGGTGAGAAAAACTTCAGAACAGGGTGTCACAAAGCAGCCAAATCCATCCATTTTCCTTATAATTCTGGCGGTACTTCATGCACAAGTATGCAAGGGAAAACAGCCAAGTAAAGCTCCAATAAAAAGTGTGGGCAAATGAGAAAAATTGAGTAGCTTCATTTGAGATGCATCCGCCCTCTGTGGTCTCTTTTCACAGTTGAAGAGAATTGTCCTCTGCCTGCCAGCAGCAGCAACCACAGAGACACAACCTCCAGCCAGTTCATCCAGGTCTGACCATGGCGATCTCCACGGCCTTCACAGTTGATTTATGTAGCAAACTGCAGTTGCGAATTAAGATGAAGACCATGAAGCGCAACAAGCCTCAGGCGAGTTAATAGCAAGACCAGCACTTGTAAATACATTACTCAGCTGCTTTGTGCGGGAGAAAACTTATTCTGTATTCACTTAACAATAATTATTCTCAAACTTCAACCACCAGAACAGGTTGCACACAGCCTCTTCCTCAGACCTCCAACTGTCAGAAAACAGCAATAAGTGTATAAACTAAAAGAGACTGTAGTAGAGTCACTGGATTTGGCTTGCTTGTAAGGTTGTATGTGTGGATTGTTGCTTCAGTAGAGAAAAAGGAATTTAGACTTATACCCCTTAAGAGAAAAAAGTAGGTCTCCTGTCTGTCCTCCACCAGAATCACTAAACATGTACCACCTCAAACTTTTCTTTACAGAGAATTAGCTTTAGGCCAAATGACTCCTTTACTCTCCCCCTCAAAAAGCTTATTCCATAGGTTCTGCTGCAATTCAGAGTGAGATGTGCAGAGCAGAGTGCTTGTAGTGTGACACACAACAAGTCAAAGTCTTCTCTTTCAGTTTCTTAACATCATAAAGAGAGGCTTCTATTTTAACTTTTTATATTTGTTGGTAACTTTCCAAGTACTAAGGAAGTTCCCATGACAAATTTCATGCTTTGTAACCAATGGTTACCTGCAGATGTCAAAGAGAATTGCCGTGGTTTTGCTTTAGAACATTACCACAGTGAGGCTGGTGTTACTTTGGGCTTTCCACCACCTTTTTTCAGATCTCGAAGTATATTAACATAAATTCCACAAGAGAAACAACATTCTGCATTGTCTGCTCTTCTTACATACCTTGTGCTTTTCCATCACAGAGAAAGAAATGAATGAAAGCACAAGGAGAACTGGTTTTCAAGCATGGCTCCTGAACATGGACTGTTGAGATGAGGTAAGAGGAGGCTGTGTGGAAACACTGTAGCTACCCGAAACAAATCCTCTTACAAGTCACTAGGAAAAACACAGCAGCTCTATTTGATGTTCTGAAAGACATGAACATGATTCTACACATCTAGAAGTGGATCCTTAGGACATTCCTGTCAGGGCCCACAGGGCACTAACTGGCCTCACTGCCCCGACCAGGCTCCTCCAGGAATCCGTACTGCCCTCAGCCCTCCCCCTGCAAGGCTGCAGGCCACCAGCCTCACCATAGGCATCGGGCCCCCCAACCCAGGACATGCCCCATCCCTACAGAAGGGCCAGATGATCTGGCCTGAGAGCTGCCCCACTCCCTGGCTGCAAGGCCCTGCTGCCCTGCAAGCTGCTACCCCTGGCTCCCCAGCCCCAGACAGCTGCTGGCCCTCACAGCACCCTGACAATTGCATTTCTCATCTAAATCTTTTTTTACCTCATGAAAATACACCCCACTGCCAAACACATACCCCCCAATTAAAAAAAGAATTAAAAAAACAAAAATCAAATCCAAAACCTATTGCTAACCAGGACTAAACCACTAACATAACACATGTGCCATTAAATCAGCCTCCTCACCCCATACTTGCAGGTACAGCAACACAAGCACCTGTGGCTATAGAGCCTGAAGCACTTCCCTGAACCCACCAAAAGCCAACAAGACTCTCCTGCTCTAAGGCCACACAGAACATTTCACCACCATCATGCACAGCACAGGCAATTTTATTTAACTATGCAATGCCCACAGTAACTCCAACTAGCTGTGGTTCAAGCACAGGATGCTTTAAAGCCTTCTAGTTAACAATAGTTTCAAAGCAATATGAAATTTATAACATCTCTTGCTAATTTATTTCAATGGTTGATTACCTTCAGTAAAATATTTACAGAGTGTTTACAATTTGAACTTTACCGATTTTGACTTCCAACCATTATATTCTGTATTACACTTGACTACAAGAATAAAGGCCCTCTGGCACTAAAGACCATTTCCAGGTAAAAATAAATAATTTTTAATAGATTTGTCTTTATTATAATTATGAGCATCAAAAGAGAATTTACTGGAGTCTAGGAAACATGTTTGCTTTTCTTAGAATCATGGAACGGTTTGGGTTGGAAGGAACCTTTGAAGACCATCTAGTCTAACCCCCCGAAAACAATTTCTTGTTTTGCTATTCTGGTTTGGAGCCTGCAGTAGAAGCCGGCTCTGGTGCTCCCCCTCACCCTTTACCTGTTGCTGCACACAGAAATGGCCAATGTACCTTCACTACACAAATGCCGCACACAGAGGTGGCATAAGTAACTTCACTGTACAAGTGGCACCTTGGCCGAAATCCCCTCACCAAGGCAATGAGTACAGGGGCACCCAGCACCTGAGCTGATCCCGAGGGCAGCAAGGAGGGACACGAAGGAGCCAGGATCAAAAATGCTACCCTACAAGTTATTAATATTCTTTTTTCCTTATTAATATTCTTTCTCCTTGTATAAAGTGCATTGATGTACCATAGCACTTATTTTAAAAACTTTATTATTAAACAGATTATTTTCATCTCAGGTTTAAACTGCAGAGACTCTGTGTAAAGGCTACAATACGTGAAAGTCACAGGTATACACTCAGGGAGCTTCCAATACGCAATTTGCCCACTCCATCTGGTTCTTTACCCTTTTCATATGCACAAACCATCTGATTTACATGACCCAATTTCCAGTTTCTCCTGGATCTCAACAGACTGATGAGGAGTTTGCCAAGAAAGGGTTGCAGCAAACCCACTCAATCTTCCCACTTATTTGAATTTTACAATATACTCACCTGGAGGACATTTAACAAATCCTGAAATAGTTCAGATGTTGCCACCAGAGCTGCTTGAAACTGGCCCAAGCAGATAAATTACAGGCAATCAGTGATTATAACCGGGCACTTTGCACTTCCAGTAATAAAAACTAGGTTGTCCAGCTCTGGGGCCTCAGCACAGGAGATGGAGCTGTTGGAGCGGGGCCAGAGGAGGCTACAAGAATGATCCGAGGGCTGGAGCCCCTCTGCTGTGAGGACAGGCTGGGAGAGTTGGGCTTGTTCAGCCTGGAGGGGCACCAGATAAAGAACAAAAATTCATCTAGCCTCTACCTTGCCCCACAAGAGCCACCAAGGTGCAGCTGAAGACAGGAGGTGCTGAAGAGGGAGCTGCTCACTGCAGAAAGTATCATGAACTTTTTTTTGCTGGGAGGGGATGGGGACACAAACATTTGATGCTGATAAAGAGAAAAGAAAGGGTAGCTGTCCTCTCAGCAGCTATAATCCACTGCTCAAGACTCCTAGTTTTCTTCATATATTCCACCTAACACGCTGTTACTGTATATTTACTTACTACTGACACGAACAAGTTCTTTGCTTCACATACATCAGGCTACAGGTACAAATATTTCGTCAGAAAACATTCATGTCCAGGAACATTTTCACTGAAAATGGTTCACCCTCTGTCATTAGTCATATGAATTGTAGATATATGCTCCTATGATCCAGTTTTACCTGAATATACTCAGAATAACAAAACACATTCAAAGAAGTTCCCAAGAGAGGGAAAACATCCCATGTGTTTTAATTCTGCATCTCAAAGCACAACACTAAAGGAACAAAACAGAACAAAAACTTAACAGACACAGTCACCTTCAGTATAAATCCAAAAGCTGGATGCTTGAAAGAAAGAAGAACCAAAAAGGCTTTCTTTTCAGAAAGAGGGAATAATTCTGAGTATCCAGGGGCCTGTAGTGAAAGCAAGCTATTTTCTGGGTTTCCACAGACAAAACATGACACCAAGACATCCAAAGCGACAGGTGCAAGACAACAGAGATGAAAGTCAGGTATATCATAAGGTTGTGTTTTCTTGATTTGTTTTTTGTAGCTTTGCAATCAATCACATAACTCCTCACCTTGCGGAATAAACTGAATTTTCCTTGTTAAGCCTTCATGTCAAGTGGATGAATATGAAATGTCTCCCTTGCCCTGGAGGTACAGAAAGAAAACAAACTGTTGCCAAAATATCCTGCAATCTGGGTTCCTACTACAGGAGATTATTCTCCACCAAGGTCCAGGAGTCTTGAGGAAAAGAAGGAGTATCAGAAGGGAATACAACTCTGTTCCTGGTGAACATTAACCATCAGGGACGGCAAAGAAATCACAGCTTGAGAGAAGCCACCACTGTCACACAACGCTCAGGGACTTTAGGCTGTCTGAATGTGTCTCCAGTTAAGCAGCTTATGAATATAAACAACTAAACACTGTCACAGAACAACCAAATCAAACCCAAAGGCTGCAAGAAAAGCAAACCCACTGAAATTAATAAAATGTATTTGTTGCCAGGAATCTGTCTCTCCTCACAAAAAGTTACAGGTATATATCAATTGTAAACAGTACATGCTTTGTACTTCAAAGATGTGAAAATGACACTATTTTTCAGGTCATAGATGTTCTCATATCTTCAGTGGGATAAACACTCATTAGGGCGACTACATCGAAATACTCCCCCCTGCCCCAAGCTCTCAACTGCAAAGCAAGCGAGAGTACACACACATAATACCAAGAACCAGAGACACATACACAAAACCCTTTTACAGGCTATTCTCATCCATTTAGTCTCCTGTTTCAACCATTTACCCCTCACCATACGTCATCTATATTTCTCCATTTTGCTATCATGAAAACATTGAGAGATGAGAAAGACTATTCATATGGCATTTTCGACCAGCAAAATTAAAAGAAAGCAGCTTTCTCTTGGCAGCAAATGTTTGCGGATTTTAGATGCTTAGATGATAGTATGTATTTAAAGAGCTTCTTTAACTAAATAATCATAGCTCTAAAACATTTTGTTTTGGTTAGCTGAGTTTTCCCCATCTGCAAAAAGAGCAGCTTCAAAAGATTAATTCCTCCTTGCTTTATTTGCAAGTATCACTATAAGTAATATATCAAATTAACTGAAAATGTGATACATAAAGCAGCTGATGTTTTGGGTTTTCTAATTAAACACAAAATACACTCTCATATCTGCTCCATACACTCTGAACAAGCCAAGAACAGAGATACACAAGAGGTACAGGTCTCATCCCCTTCCACAAACTATTGTCCTTCTGGAAGACGTGCTTTTGATGAACGGGGTAAAATTAAGATATCTGAAAAAAAAAAAAAACAGTGTAAGAGAACAGCAGCTGGGCATGACACAATTAGACACAACCTGGGCAACTATATTGAAAATACGGAATGATCAATGCTGCAGAAGCAGTGCAACTAAAATCCTGAAAAGCAGCCAAATTAATCTGTGAGAAGGAGGAAGCATTTTACTCATTTCTACAGGTAGAAGGAATATCCATTTCAAAGGTTTCCTGAATACTAGAGACTTAGGAAGTGATCCATACCTTCACACACCACTTCCTTAACACCCCGACTAAATATGGTACCTTCTCAAAACCAGATGATCAGAAACACTAGTTTTCAGCATTCTTATGCTTCATATGGCAGCTACAAGGTGATATTTGAAACTGTGTGTCATTAAAACCGTGTTAAAAAAAATAACACGGATGTAAACGGGGGGGGAGGGAAGTTACTTGAGTTCTGCCTTTTCTAGAGCAGTACCTTATTTTCATGGGAAAGAAGATCTAAACAGCAAACCCCAGCTGGCACTGCTATACAGTTTCTAGTATGACTATTATTTCTTTAGCCTAGTTGCATGAGATTTAAATTAGCAGATCTAATTAGGTTTGTGCAAAATAAAATCAAAGACAACTACCATATGGGTATTTCCCTTTCACAATGTGTAATTCTCAGTAAAATCAAACCCCCAACCTACTGATTAAAGTAGGAGACTATTTGGAGATTTTTTTTTTTAAGGCAAATTATGTGTGTAGTAGTATTCCTAAACTCATCCAGCAGCCTTTAAATTCCCAAATTTCAACATTTCACACCAACCCGTGCAGCCTACAGACTGCCTGAAAAGTACAAGGACTGGCAAAGTCTCCAAAACACTCTGCAAAAACTGTTCCTGAAAGCAGCATCTGTAAGGCTCTAAGGTGCATCTTGGCTTCAGAGAAATTCGACAGAAGAGCAGTAGCATGAAATCTACTCACAGAAAGAATCATGTGCACTGCAGAGTCCTGGGCATGCCCAAGAAACACCAAGTAATCTGGTGTTTCCAAGCACTTCTAAAGCCACTGCCTAGAGCCAACGGAGCAATTGAAAGTGGGGAAAAAACACAGACACCTGAGGAGACTCTAGGCAATGAGAAAGGTCACTGAAAAACCAATCACAATTTCCAGGCTGTCCAGCCCACAACACAGCTCACCACATGATGTTCCACAGGCAGGAAGCAGAAGTGGCACTTGTTAAAGCCACCTGCTCTTCCCTTGGCCCTTTTGCAATGCACACTAATGAGCAACAACCAACGGTGTCTTTTCTGTGAAAGAGAGAAAAATAAAACCAAACCTGAGCAGCTCTTCACCTTCATCATTCTGCCCTGTTTGCCTAAAAAGCTGATATGGTGAGGCCTAAGCTCTTGCTTTCCCACTCTTGTCTCAACCCAGGTCTGGCCCAGCCAGTTCCCAGCTCTTTCTGCAGCTGCAGTGCCCTGCACTTCTAAAGCCACTGCCTGTAGCCAATGGAGCAATTAAAAGTGGGGAAAAAACACAGACACCTGAGGAAATACTAGGAAATGAGAAAGGTCACTGAAGAAACACTAGAGACAAGTGCACATACGTGTTGAGGCAATGATCAGCACAGCAGCTCTTCAGCTACAGGTGCTTCCCTCTCTCTATGAAAAGACAGTACTTGAGCTCCAGCAAGTTCTACAACCACAAACTGCACTCTGCACCATCCAAAATGGGACGAAAGATGACCTCTTGAGGTCATCTAAGAATATGTTATTATTAATATCACTCAACCCACCTACTGCATTTCAATAAGCCATTAAAATACACCCAGAAGGAAAGGACCATAGGGCTTTGCATCTTTAAAGACCAGTATAGAAGGAACCTAACCTGGTGAAAACCCTAACTACCTAAAGCCAAGGGTTAAATACCGGTTTCCCAGTATCAATACAGGCTGGGGGAAGAAA
>KL271570.1:563-14964 GCA_000699545.1 Podiceps cristatus | reverse complement strand
AGGAGGTATGGTTTTTTTTTTTTTTTTTTTTGTGCAAGGAAGAAAAAAGAGAGAGAGGGGGAGAGGGAGAGAGAGGGAGAGAGAGAAGGAGAGAGAGAGAGAGATATGAAAAAAATGAGGTACAATCCTGGAGATTCTTGGAGTATGTGGAAGAGGCAGCCCTGAAGGGCAAAGGAGGTGGGGAAGGCTGGGCACTCCTCAAGAAGGAAATCTTAAAGGCGCAACAACAGGCCGTCCCCACAGCCAGGAAGATGGGACTGTGAGGTAGAAGACCGCCTGACGAATGAAAAAAGGGAAAAGAAGGGAACAAGAAGAGAAGTGGCCCACCATCTGACCCTCACTGATGCTGGGCATGATGTCTATGATATGGAATACTCTCTTTGGCCAGTTTGGGTTTTTACACCTTTTACACCTGCACATCAGCAAAACCTGGGAAACCACAAAATGTCCTTGATCATTCAGCAGCAACCAACAACGGCAGTGCACTATCACCATTTTTCAGGTACTAAATCCAAAACACAGGAGCTGCTGGAGACGAAACTATTTCCATCCCAGCCTAAACCAGGACACTGCCTTAAAAACAGTCATAACTGATGACTGTTGCCTGTAGGTCATATTTTTGTCACGATTGTTTTGGTTGGTCATTTAGCTAATAAAGGTACCTAGGTAATGTATAACTGCTATGCTTGTGGTTTTAGTTGATAAGATGTTGCTCTGCCTAACAAGGTACAGGATAAAGATTATCTGGAAATTATTCAATCTTAAAAACTTATTAAATTGTGTTTAGCCAAGATAGTAAATAACTGTCCATCATTCATCAAAGGATAAATAAGTCACAGATGATAAACAAACATATCTGGGAGCAACTTCCAATGAACTTTTGTGACTTTTTCCCTTTTTGTTTTAAATGGACAATAGCTAAGGGTGCTATTCCTGCAGAAAGCATAAAATCAGCAAATTTATCAAGAAAAACCACTTGTAGTTTTGCATTTCTCAATACCACTTTTAGATTTTACAGGAATTGAACATATCAGGCTCATGCTGTGGACTTGGTTCTTATGGTGTTGCCCTTCTCTTTGGGTAGGTGAGTAACAGTGATACACATCTTTAGGCTGTTGGTGTGGTCTAGTGACACGGTCTGATTTTCATCTCCCAAACTAAACACCGAATTCTATTGCAGACTGAAGAGTCTCAGTTTTGAGGTATGAATGAGGGTGTGAAATGAACCAAAAGACAAGCCTAGACAGAGTTGCTGATGCAGAACTACAGGGAGCTACCATGCCCCAAATCAGACCTAAGGCTTTCATAAGCTCACCTTGCTGTTAGTGTCAGCAGGTAACGAGAAAGTCCAGCTACCTCATACAATCCCCTTCCTGCTCATTACAAAGGTGCAGTCACAGTACACAGGCTGGTATGTGTAGGACAGACCCATTTTCTATTTACATACTTGTTAGAGTTTTTTTTTCATCATATCATCAGTGAGCTGCAAGACAGTTAAAGACAGATATTGGAAAAAGATTTCTAAATACGCAGTATTAAGGTATTGAATTCCTTTTTCTGCCTTCATAGATCCCTCTCTCCTTCTATGAATCCAATGCATACACATTCACACACCTCCCTTTGCATACTTCAAATACGTACTTTTGTCCATCCTTAGGTCACCAAACAGCTCTTGGCACCCAGACAGGATAGAAATGAAATGATTGCATACTACCCTAGAATATGCAAGAATCAATGTATTTGACATCAGTGTCTGAAACATCTCAAACAGACTTCGTGAGCTTTGATTTAGACCCTTTTTGAAGTAGAAATTGACAGGTTGCATAGTGCAGGGATAGTGCATGAATGAAAGAAAAGGTTTAAAATCAAGGAAAATGTTAAAAATTAAGGTGAAGATCACTCAGACCAAATGTTTTCTTCTATTTTTTTCCTGAGGGTCTAATACTGCTAAGAAAAATATTCAAACTCTCTTGCTGAAGAAAGATCACAATGAGTCATGCTGTACATAGTGTATTCAAGGATACACCTTCTTTTCATTTGAGCTAGGCATTGAGTAAACAGAACACAAACTGGAGTCAGATTTGTGCAAAGCTGTGTCCTGACAGGAAGCTCCAGAGGCAGAGAATGTTGTGGAGGTATTTTATCTTTTTTTTTTTTTTTTTTTTTTTTTTTTTTCTATTTCTCTTAGATTATTAGTATGGGTTTTTTTCCCCCCTTCTAGGTGTTCTGCTAGTAAATCAAAGCATTTGTAGTCTCCATTTGTATTTCAAAAGATACTGAGTTCTGACTTTAGGTTTACTTATGTCAAAGGCAGTTGGCTTTTCAAACGATCTTGTCAGATGCAGAAATAATTTTGCAGTTGTTAATGCTTTGATGTGTTATGTGTTTTTTTTGTTTTTTTGTTTTTTTGTTTTTTTGATTGCCTTAATTGCAGTGAAAAAAAAAATTATAAATACACAAAATTTTAGCTGGATATCCAGTGACTAATTCCTATTACCTGAGAAATAGTGTGTGTAATTCCTATTATCTAAGAAATATCAGTGTAAAGGAGATGCCTGGATCAGATAAAACGCTAAATGTTTTGTAGACAATAGATTTAAAGAAGTAGTATGAAGAAGAAATGCTGATGTTATTTATAGACTATTTTAAACTTCATGGGATATTACATTCTAGGTTTTCTGTTCTTTTTTTCTCTCTGCTTTGATTAAAATCCAGGACACAATCTTATTTAGCATCTTCAATTTCTTCTTCGGTATCTAAAACTTTTAGCTGCAAAACCCTAGAAAATCCTCTTAAGGCACAAGAATTTTTGCCCTTTCAAAATTCTGATTTTTTTTTTAGCTACAAATGTGATGTTGTAAACCTATTTTTATACTAGTGCGAAGACTCTTGTTCATGAAAACACAGAGAGAATACAAAAGTGCACACAAGTTTCTTTCTTCTTTCGCTACCATTTCATTACTGAGATTATTATAAGAATATTCTTTCCTTTTGTGTTTGTACATGTCAAAACCGAAAGCTGTTTTGATAATCTTGCCACAATAAAACTTCTAAACTTTTGAGCACGTTTACCTGTAGGATGAATTCTACTACACTATTTTGGAAGTAGTAAGCTGCCTTCGTTTTTCAGCTCTTGCAGCATTAGAATGGGGATTGCCAAGGCTTATTGAGAATACCAATTAATTACTAGCTTCTATTTCTGTTTCAGAATCTGCTTGAATCTTTTTCAGATTTTAGCCTTTTGAAAGATACTAATAGATCTAAATTTGAAACAAATAAAATTTAAATGAATGATCACCCTGGGTTTTTTCCCCCTCAAGTTTCACATATACTAGGAGTGCTTCACTAGTTAGAAATTCTTATAAACTGTATTGGCAGATTTTCTGAGTAAGCACGTAAGTTATACATTTAATCATCCCTATGTTCTGTGGATGAAGAAGAGACACCTCTAAAAGCGCCATTTAATTGTGACAGTATAAAGTGTTTCTACCGTCTTCCTCTCTCATTCATATAGACACTCTTCATTCTGCTATGGCGAGTGAGCCCTGGGTTGTAGTTGGGCATGTGTGTGGTTAGTCACGTTTGTACAACCCATCTTACGGTTATACAGCATGATACCATTTCCTGTTTCTTAAATAACTTGAAAACGGGCCATTAAAAGCCATATTTTCATTGTATTACTATATTAGGCTGAACTAGGATCTGTGGGGGGGGAAAAAAAATCTGTGAAGAGCCAATAATATCAACAGAAATAACCTTTCCAGAGGGTTGCAGGGCTTCATGCAGATACACTTTTCCGAGCCTGCATTAGTTATCCTAAATCCGGATGCTATTATTGCTTCTTTTCTTTTTGGAGGAGTAGAAGTTGTGGGAAAGCTGCAGTTTATCTTACTTATTACTTAGTTTTAGATATTGTTGTTATTAATTAAAATGATTTAAATTAACATCTCTTATCTTTGTAGCCTTATAAGAATTACGATATTATAAAACAACTCCACAATGTCACAAAAATCTCTCTCACATCTGAAAATATCATTGGCGTATTTTATCCCCAAAGGACCAGGACATTTTGTTCATAAGAGCCATTACTTCATCTACTGGAACTTGGACCTTGTGACTCTTAAATTGATAAAACCTCTTATTACAGCTTCTTCTTAGAATTACTGGAAGATTGTCTCAGGAGCACAGCTACAGGCATTGCCCTTTGTGGCTCTGGGAAACAACATTAATATCTCATGGGTGTAGTTTTAGTTGAAAGGTCTATGCTCAGGCAGGAAGACAGTCATTGCCTTTAGATGTAGGAATATACCCTGTTTTTATAAAGTTTTAAAACTCTGATAGAATAAATGAATGCTTTAATTTATTTGTTCCTTTGAACAACTTCTCAGCCTTATCAGAAGTGAAATACCTAGTCCTCACCAAAATTTCTTTGGCAAAGTCTGAAAAGTTTACCTGGAGAAAAATTCTAGGATAGTAAATTTATGAAAATAATACTTCTGTTGTATGGCTCCTGTAATATTCTATATTAGGTAAGCATGAATCTCATGCTAGATTGTATATTGTTTAAAAAAATATCTCACAGAAACAGATTATCTTGTGTATTTTAGATAAATGTAGTGCTCAGTAGAAACTCAGAAGGCCAGGAAGAAGTATCAAATGGATTTTTCCTGATTCAAATAGTTAATAAAATGTGGAAAAAAATAACTTTTCTGCAAGGCTAAAACTGCTTTAAGGAAGTTTGGGTGGGTTTTTTGTTTGTTTTTGTTTTGTACAAAAACACCTGAAAATGTTTACATAAGTGAATTGCAGAGTTAATACAAATAATGACCAAAACTAGTATTTGCTGGCAATGGATTCACATGTCCCAGGAACTCATGTAATGAATCAGTATAACAAACACCCCTCTATGAGATTCTCTTTCAGCTGGTCATTCATATGATACAATTCTTTTGCCAAGAATGTCTATACATTGACAGAATTAGGTTTTTGGTGGAAGGCAGGCAAAATGAATTTAAACTTTTTGGCCCAGTAAGGATACTTTATTAAATTCATATGAACTTCAAGTTTGATTAATACAATGAACAAGCCCATGAAAAAAATCTGAGATGAAGAAACTGATTCTGCAGCCCTCTAACAAAGTATTTCTCCATATTTTCTGCCCACGTCTCACTTCACTCCATTTAGTGCTCTTCCATCTCTCATCATAATAAGTGTCCCCGGAGGCAAATGAGCTCCATGTCTTATTAGTGGTTTGTGGAGTAGCTCACCAGAAGGGCAGGCTTCAGCAGATGTGAGTACTTCTCTAGCAGACCCCATTAGGGATCCCCAGGGAAGAGACAGACACATTTCTGACATTTGGAAAAGCAGTGCTCAACCATCAAATATTAGATACACTAGGGTCTGGAAGATAGCAGTCTTCTTGCCACAACTCTCCGCGTTTCTTATGAGAACTAAAAGGTGGTACAGTAGGGGAAAAAAAAAAAAAAAAAAAAAAGGTGGCATCGTGCCAATCCAGGCAGTGGTAAGCCCTGTAGTGGCTTCACTGGTTCTGAGTCACTATATTGAAACCACAATCCTGACTGGTAGAATTTAGCATGAAAACCTTGATAAATGTATCGTCTCTAGAGAGGTAGGATGGGGCTTCTAAAGGATACAAAAGGATGAACCACAGATTTACGAAAAAGACTGGAAAAGACCTCAAGACCTCATCTTGTGCATTCTGAAGCTCCAACAGAGGATCAACTGTACCTCAGAAATGAAAAAGTATTTAATTATCTTTATTGTTAATAAGATTTTCTTAATATATAACATAAACTTCAGTGTCATAGTTTTTTAAACCCATCATTTCATATCCAATACAGAAAAAAAGAATTACCCCGCCAACCTCTTTACAAATAACTTATGTAGACGATAATTTTCATGTGTTCACCTGGCCTTCTCTTCTTTAGACTGAGCAACCCCAATTCTATCAATGTTTTTTTCTTTGTTTTTTCCCAGACAACTGACCTCTACTCTGGACTTTCTCCAGTTGGTCTATCTTTTCTCTGAACAGTTTTGCTTGAATAAGATTCTGTGCCACTCTGTTAGCCAGAAACATAATGGGAGGATTCCTTAATGTAGAATACAAGCAACCAATTTACCTTTCCAATATGCAGATTGCATTTGTGTACATGTATGGAGTAACACTACTTATTCATGTATAGCTTGTGATTGTCTGCTACCCCTCTTACCCCTTGTTGCCAGAATGGCTGCCTAATTGGTCATTGCCAATCCTACGTCCTTACAAACTATTATTTCTCCTCAGAACTTCATACTCGTAAAGACAAGTGCATTGCACTGTATTTTCTCCCACAGATAACTTCTTTTACTTGTCAAGAGCATTCTGGATTTAATGTATCATGCAATGTGTTTGCTGTTCATCTGGGCTTATTGTTATCCACAAGGCTGAAGGAGTGTTCCTTTATCTGAGGCCATTACCTGTCCCAGAACAGACACAGCTAGAATCTCACTGATTATATTTTCTGAGTTTGATAACAGATCATTAAAAACTAATCTTAAAGTCTGTGAAGTCTGTGGTTTGGTGGGTTTCGTTTGTTTGTTCGATTGGAGATTTTCTGTGTGTGTGTGTGTGGTTTTGGTTTTGTTTGTATTTTGTGGGTGGGTTTTTTTTCCCTTAGGTAGTTTTGCACTCTCCCTAAAGTAGTTTCACTTTAATTTACCTTTGAAAATGTTATGAGTTAAAGTCAATAACATCAAAATTAAAACACATTACATGACTTGCTGCTTCTCCATCTATGAAACTTGTTGTCCTGTTACAGAAATTATATTGCTTTATCTTTTTGGCATGTTGGTTATTAGATATTTTAACTTTCTCTAACCTTTTATGAATATTTTCTTTTCTCATTTATTCTAGTATTTTTCCAGAATTCATCTCTTCCTCATTTCTTGGCTTTTTAAAGATGAGCACTGTGTTCACCTCTTCACAGATTTCTCACGCAACTTCTGAGAGTTTTTAGAGGAAGCTAACAACCCTGAGCTTGCTTCATTCACTCTGTTCTTGAGGTATCTTCATGTGCACTTCCTCAGGCCCAGCTGTCGCTATGGATAGGATTCATTTCACCTAAATTTACCTGCTTATAAAATAGCCACCTGTATCTGTGCAGGGGTGTAGGTTCCTATCACAGTCAAGGGAGACTTAATACAGTCAATAAGCAATAGAGAGCTCTTCTGGAGACATGCTGTAGATACATACTCGAGGATGAGGTGAACTGTAATATTTCCAAATTATTCAGAGACCTGTTATTTTCCTATTTTAGATAGAATCTTTCCTACTGAGTTTAGTTATTGGTCATGTACTTATAGATCTGCCTTTTATGAATAGTGATGGAAAATGTACTTCAGCCTTCTGCAAGTGAGCTATCACTAGGTTTTTCTTTTCCTTACAGATTTATTTTCATGTTATCCCTTATGTCCATAGCTTTTTGCAGTTGAATTTGTGCTTTATCCTTTCTGACTTTGTTTGAGCATCTTGAGCTATTCTTTCATGCTTGTCCTTAGGAGTTTGACCTGGATTCTGCTTTCTGTACATTTCCTTCTTGTGTTTCAGGTCATTGAAGATTGTGTTGCTTAGCCAAGTTGGTCTCTGACCATACTTCCTATCCTCCTACTGTGTGGGATTGTTTGTGCTTGTACCCTAAACATCATTTCTTTAAGGAACTGCCAACTCTACTGAATTCCTTCTGCTTTAGCCATGTTTCCCATGAGAACTTACCTTCCAGTTCCCAGGGTTTATTGGAGTCTTCTTGTATAGAGTCCATTGGGTTTGAATTGCTCTTTCCTCTTGTTCCTTACCTAAAAATAGTATACATTATCACATCACAGTTGCTCCCAACCAAATTACCTTTATCCTCATATTTCCAATGATCCTCCTTCTTGGTTGCTTAGCAGGCAACCTCTTGGCAGGCTGCTGCTGAAGCACTTGGCAGGCTCTAACAGCTGCTGTAGACCATACACAGGGAGTGGTTAAATGCTGCTCATTATACCTAAAGACAGACACAGCACGTTGCTTTGTGGTGTGCAACTGGAGATGCTCACTTAAGCATTCACAGGGAAACAGTTGCATCTTTTAGCTGAGCATTTAATCAAAACAAAGACAAATACTACATATACAGTGCGCTTCATATGCTCTCCTGGGAAGGCATCTGTGTGGGTGCAGAAACACTTTGCCCAGTCTTGAAGTCCAGGTAAGGATGAAAGAAAAACCTCTCCCATTTCCTTTGTAGACCTAGGCATAAAATTAAAATAATTTGTCTCTTTGGACTGATCTTTCTTTGTCTGAATCTTTATTTTCTATTTACCATCACACAGAGGAATGGAAAATCTCCACAGAGGCTGTCTAGTGAGTAAAATTGGATTGTTAGTAGCTTTTTGTGTTACTGTGGTTTTCATAGTGTAGTCAAATCCTCACAAAGAGAGATTGCTTTGTCACAGAGTTGTTTGGTTGGTTGTTCGGGGTTTTTTTTCATTTACATATTTATAAATTGACATCATATCTCCGAAGAAATAAACTGAGACATCATTTAGCTTTCGAAAACACACCATGAGGAAGTGAAACTACAGAGGATTTGGTTGGCAGTCTCTTTTTCATTGCTATAGCTCTCCCTAGTTTAAGAACAGGGGACGTTAACAAACAGATATGATGCTACAAGGATTCTGGTACCTGAAATGATGAGACAGAGGCTTTCATTCACTCTCTGGCTTTGCTAAGGGATCTTAACTTTTCTCATTTCAATAGAGTTTTCAGCTGCATAGGATTTTGTCTAATTTCAAGTGGTTAAGCAGAAAGTTTCCATGCTAGATATATGCCTCAGGATAATTGTTAAAAGCCTTTGAGCAAAAATAGTTTATAAGCTTTTATACAAAGTGTTTTGGAAATTGTACTTTTTATACTTTTTTTTTTTTTTTGTTGTTGATTTTTTTTGAAATTTTTTTTTTTTTTTTTTTTTTTTTTTTTTCCTCATGTTATATAGTTCCAGTGACCTTTCCTCTAAGAAGTTCAGGTACTTTGCAGACTTTGGAAAAAGCATTTGAAAATGAGGTTAAGGGGGTTTCTCTTGTATAATTTCAGTGAAACCTCTGCTGGACTGTGATGGCACAGAGGAGTAAACCACCCATTTCAAACAACAAGGCAAGCATGAGCAAGATTTTTGGGGGGGAAGAAGAGATCACTGGCAAAATAATTTCACAGAATGAAATCGGCAGGAAGAAACTGTGCCTTGATGAGTAGTGTGTTTCTGGATGTGGGAGGGAAAGGAAAGGAAAGGAAAGGAAAATGTGTCAGTATAGTTTGGGAGATACTAAAATAGCTAAAGGAGCTGGAGTGCAGAGCCTGAGACTAGCTGAGTACAGAGCTGAGGGAGAGAAGCAGTGGGGCTGCGTGGGAGGCTTGGAAGAGGAAGGAGAGACAGATCTGATGAGCTGAGCTTGGAAGTGTGGTTGGGGTGGGGGGCTGTGAGGCTGACTGAGGAGACTAAGGGAGGAGTCTGGCAGTGGGAGTCAGCAAAGAGCTGGCTTGTGCACAGGGAAGACCGAACAGCAGAACTGGGGGGAGATCTGATGGGCATTTGGGAAGCTGGAAAACTGAATTTGCTGGGCAAGCTGACTGGGAACGATACGAGGATGGCTTTTGGAGGTGAGATGAGGATTTGCTGGAGACTGGGTTAAAAGCCAGAGGAATGGAAGCAGGGACTGGGGAAGAAGGGGTCACACCTGGGGCAGGGGCCAAGGGATAAGCACTGGTGTCTATGCAAATGTATGTCCAGCAGGAGGGGAACCCAATGCTGGATTGCTGCTGGGGAGTGGGGTGCAAGGAGGTGGGACTGGGTGTAGCAGGACTGGAAGAGTTTGGGCAGGCTGTGCTGAGCGTGGGAGCAGGGGAAGCAGGGACAAGCTCTGCTAGGGACCATTCTCCTCCAGGAATCTTTGGAGGAGTATAAAAAGAGAGTTGGGGGGGAATGAGGGTAGAGCTACAGTTTTGAACATAACTGTGTTGGAACCTGAAAATGAGTGTCAAACCTGGACTAAAAATGATAGAAGAAGTTGGAGGAGATGGGAGCAAATAGGAAAATAATTTAAGCAGGGACATTTTGTATGCACTAGAGTGTAAAAGAGAAAGAGAGATCATGGCTGTCATCAGTTATGGCTGAGGGGTACTAGTGGAGGGAACACAAGAAGGATATAATGAGGTGAACAGCATCCAGGAGGTTGCCTGAGGGCTGTGCAAACTAGCCAGGTCTAGTTACAGACAGTTCTGGCTATGCTATTTGGTGTGCAATGGCAGGAATGATGAATCAAGTTTACACAGGAAGGTGAAAAGCAGGAGGGGACAGACTTGAGACAAGGTGGGTAGACCTGAATGGTAAGGACAACATTGCTATTATGTCTTCTTTGGGCAACCCGTTCCAGTGCCTCACCACGCTCACAGTGAAGAATTTCTTCCTTATATCTGATCTAAATCCACCCTCTTCCAGTTTAAAGCCATTACCCCTTGTCCTAGCCTGTCCCTACTGAAAAGATTCTCCCCCTCTTTCCTATAGGCCCCCTTTAAGTACTGGAAGGCCGCAATCACGTCTCCCCGCAGCCTTCTCTTCTTCAGGCTAAGCAACCCCAACTCTCTCAGCCTGTCCTCACAGGAGAGGGGCTCCAGCCCTCGGATCATCTTTGTGGCCTCCTCTGGACTTGCTCCAACAGGTCAATGTCCTTGTGTTGGGGGCCCCAGAGCCAGATGCAGTGCTCCAGGTGGGGTTTCATGAGAGCAGGGGAGTAGAGAGGGAGCAGGGGAGTAGAGAGTGCTCTAGGGGAGTTTCATGAGTTTCATGAGTAGAGGGGGAGAATCCCCTCCCTTGACCTGCTGGCCACGCTGCTTTTGATGCAGCCCAGGATACAGCTGGCTTTCTGGGCTGTGAGCACACATTGTCGGGTCATGTTGAGCTTCTTATCGACCAACACCCCCAAGTCCTTCCCCTCAGGGCTGCTCTCAATCCATTCTCCACCCAGCCTGTATTTGTGCTTGGGATTGCCCCGACCCATGTGCAGGACCTTGCACTTGGCCTTGTTGAGCTTCATGAGGTTCACCCAGGCCCACCTCTCAAGCCTGTCCAGGTCCCTCTGGATGGCATCCCTGCCCTCCAGCATGTTGACCGCACCTCACAGCTTGGTGTTGTTGGCAAACTTGCTGAGAGTGCACTCAGTCCCACTGTCCATGTCACCGACAAAGATGTTAAACAGCGCCGGTCCCAACACCGACCCCTGAGGAACGCCACTCGTCACTGGTCTCCACTTGGGCATCGAGCCTTTCTATTTCCCATGGCCTGGCTCCACCACTTTCCCTCAGGTTGTTGCTTCCTGCCTCACTGGGAGATTTTTCTGTTAGATTCTGTGCTGCCTTTTCCCATGTGCTCTTTTTTTTTTCTCCTCACTTTGATTCTTTTCATCCCCAGACTGACTATTCCGTTCTCTTGCTCTTTTGTGGGCTGGCTGGTAACACTTTCAGCATACTGGCAGCCTAACTGCCATTGGCATCCCTGAAAAGGAGGATTTTAAGGAGTGATTTTAGGTGAGAAATGCAATACTGTACTGCTTCTGAAACTTCTTCCAAAAAGGGGGGCAGCAGAGGACAAAGCAGAAGCTGTTTGTTTGTTAGCAGGGGCTAAAGGTAGCAGGGGCTAGCAATATGACTGATCAGGAAGAGTGACACCCCTGTCAGCCTTTTCCTCAGTAGCCACCAGTCTAGTTCATACGTTGCCTCCCTACTGAGCTTGCACCTGTTCTCACATAACACCTTTCAGCCCTTGCTGCTGCAAGTGAGATGATGTCAGATCCCGGCTCTTGTTGGCAAAATGACCCAGATCAGATGGTTCTTCTAGCCCTTGGCTGTCTGCAGCCTGCTGGAGGTTCCTAATCCACTAATGATTTTACACTTAAAGGAAAAGGCCAGCCTGCCTGCTGAGACTCTGGTTTCTGGGGTCTCCTTCACTCCCTCTTGTCCATCCATAGCAAGTTGTACACAAACAAGGGGGCTGCAGATTTGGATGGGCAAGGCTCTTACTTCTAGAGGCACAATTCACCCTGTTACAACAGCACACTCAGAACTGCATCCAGCAAAACTTGTGTTTCCTGTTCATTTTTTAGTTTGTCTGTTCCGGGGTGTGTGTGTGGGGGGGGTTTACACGTCATCCCCTCCTCCCCTTCTATGTACCCATGTACATATCAGTATGTACATATTTACAGTTGTCTTTTTGAAGGGATTAACATACAGAATGGGCTCAGTGACTGAGAATGTTTACTGTTTCCAGAGATTTTCCCTACCTTCCGCTGAGTTGCGCTACTGGTACCTTTTTTTTTACTTCTGTCTTCCAATGTAGTAGGAACACAAATAAGTATTGTTGTGATTTCATTCTTTTAATCTGGAAAATCCCACTTATTGTCAAATATGGTGCAGAGGATCAAACCATATGCTGGGATAAAGGGCTGTCTTTATGAAAAATTAACTCGAGACATACCTTTTGTAAGCGTATCACCAGGAGACTTTAAATCCTTATCAACCTACTTAGTTTACTTGGAGCAAATAATATGCCAGTGTAACTGATATTAATGTGTTTCTGAACTACACATATGTGTGTGTGTATGTATGTACACATGCATGTAGTTCAGAAATATAGATACATATATGCACACGTTTCCAGTTATAGGACTTCCAATTGTTTATAAAAGTATCAAAATAGTGCTTTTTTCAATACTTCTTTAAAAACTGCATATTTTTCAATTGCAATGCTTCAGCAGCTCCAGGAGAAGGATTAGGGAATGCTATATTATGAATCATTGTTTTAGCATTTCAAGAGCAGAACAATGCACCCGTGATACCCGTTAAAGGTAATGCAACCTACTCCTTCAGTGCCTGTGCTAGTAATAAACCTGCATGGCAGGAGGGAGAACTTCAATCTGAGTGTGATGTGCAGGATCATGTACTCAAGTGACTTTATGATTAAAACATCTTTGGACTGTCTAAACATTGCCTAATTGAAAGAGTAGTAGAGATTCTATATCGGACCTTGTTTTGGTCAGGGGTAAGGGAACTCATTACAAAACCAAAGGTGTTGGTTGGATAAGTGTGGTGGTTGTGGTATAGCTACATACGGTACAGACCACTAACAGACATATGGAATGGTTGCAGAAGGTCTAGTATCACAAAACAGAAAGTAAGTATGAGACAAAGGAACCCGGAGAAAGCAATTTAACAGAAAAATGATCTGATAACTTGGGCATATGACAATTCTGTGTGTAAAATGTACTCCTGTAAAGTACAGTCTCATAATTGAGACAGAGAGCTCTTCTGGGTTAAATGCACATCCCCTGTATCTCAGGCTAGATCAGGTAGGTTACCAGCCACTCCTCCATACCCAGTATAGCATATAGAAAAGGGGGATGTTGAAAGCAATTAAAAGTAGAAAATTGTTGTAAATTTCTTGAAGGAAACAGAAGGATGGAAAGAATATTTTATGGTCAGCAAACTTGAGAACAAAGATATGAACAACATGATACACCTTTATTTTGGTTTTGTTATGAGGAGTGTGTATATTGGGAAGAAAAGCATCTTAACAATGGATTAGTAGAGGGAGATGGCACAGTTATAAATAGTACAAAGAAGGCTGGAATTCAATAAATATTTCTCATTTTATGAGGGCTTCGGGCCTTTCTCCCATCTCGCACACATGTGAGATGATTGGCATTGCTTTCTCCAATAATCTGTTCCCCATTTGCTACCACTCAGCTTGAGCAATTGTTCTGGTTGCTCCCACACAGAAACTTTGTATTATGTTATAGGAAATGGATCTCACCAAACTGACTTAATAATTTTGTTTGGGTTTGCTTGATTAAGGTAATAACATTCATATAGTAGATTTAGAATTGTATAAAGCGTTCAACTTGATACTGCAGCATGGCTGGAAAGCCATCAAATCAGCTGGACACAAAATTGAAAGTATTAAACACTACTTAACTGATAGGCCTCAAAAAAAATCTCATTACCTGGTAGAAATCCTTCTGAAAGGGTTCTACCTTTCAGACCATTCTTCTTACTGCCTGGTTTACTGTTTAGTAATGTCCAAGAAAGAGTCATAGAATTATTTCTGATGAAATCTGCAGAATCCAGTAAGACATGTAGAGTTGAAAATACTAAGCCATAGCTACAGGTGGTTGACCTATAATGATGTGATCTCAAGAACAAGTGAAAACCAACAGTGCAGTGTAAGGTTGTTATCTAGAAGATTTTATGCTCCATTAAAAAACCCAAACCAAACCCAAATCCAAACAAACCAATCAACCACGACCCCCCCCCAAAGCC